>APFE030881470.1:0-12975 GCA_000404065.3 Pinus taeda | reverse complement strand
TTTTTCATTATGTTCCTTTCAATGTTACAATACATATTTATACATGCTGAAGCATCCAATACCATGGACCAAAAAACCATCACGTCCAATACCATGGACCAAAAAAACCATTGATCCAATACCATGGACCGAAAACCATCGCTTCCAAAAAACATGTGCGAAAATCATGCACAAAACCATAGGTGGGTCTGCCCAACCTAACATAGGGTCCAAAACCAAAATTTTCCGGGGCGCTGCCCCGACCCCATAAAGTGGGGTTACGGGTACCCCTCAAACCCCCTGTTAACTATGTGGAAAGAATATAACACAACCCAACACCAACATCATCAACAAAACCCTCATGAGACAAGTCAGCCACTCAGACAGCATATCCCTAGGTCCCACTGCTATTATAGATCTCTTAGGCCATAGTCGCTCTCATGTTATGGGCAAGGGAGTGACCAGGGACCAAAATTTCCAGTTGTGTGCAAGCGACCCCAGGATTTAAGCCACTTTTTCAGGCCAAAAGCCCAAGAAACTTCCCAAAATGGAGTGATAGCTTGAAATCATAAAAAATACAAGGAAATAATGATGAAAAGGCAATAAGCTAAACAAGACCATAAGCAAACCCTACTAGCCATGCCAGGCATTTCATCAAACATATCATCAACATGTAACCTACCGGTATAAACAACATAATTAAGTGTAGGGATCTCATACTTATATGAGAATCACTATGAACAATTTCTCCCTCGTGTCATTTTTTGCATTATCATCTATTAGGAGATAGATACACTATCCATTCATTTACAAGTAAAAACACACTGAGAGACATACATAATTGTTGTCATAAAATATGCGTATAATGAGCATAATAGGAACAGAAATACCATAAACATGTAAGCCATCAAAATACACATATACATCAATAATTTTGCAAATGAAAATCAAGGGAATGAATTTCTCATTAATGAATGTAGTGAACCTACCGGAGATGGGACTACCATGTTCCACCCAACCATAGAATGGTTGAGACAAATTTCTCTTCATCCATTCACCCTCGTGCCATATTTGAAGCATGGATCTGGGACTCAAACTAAAATAACTATCCAGGGCATACCGAGGCTAAACCACCTCACCCTCATCAACATAAATCGAGCTTTACTGTAATCCATCCTGGATCACTAAGCCAACATGATAAACACATCATAAGAGGATTCACCATGACCTCCACCTGATCACTAGGCCAAATAAGCATGGATGCCACCAAATTTCTCCACCTACACCGTGAGGAATTTTCTTGTCTCCTAGTCTTTCAATCTTTACTGCAATCCAAACTCAGATCACTAGGCCCTAAACCGAGACCCTAATCTCTCAAGCTTTACTGCAATCCACACTGGATCACTAGGCCCTAAACTGTGACCCACTCTCTAGGCTTTACCATATATCCCAATTTGGTATTACTAGGCGCAACAGAGAGCAAACCACCTCTAGGATTTACCGTATATCTTTCCATTCACCAATAAGGATTCCTAGGCCATCTGAGGCAACACAAAATCCATCTTTACCGCAACCCACAGTCTAGTTCAGGGGTTACTAGGCCATGTGTTCTATTATTTCAGAGATCCACCTCACTCTGCTTTGAATTCATCCAGAAATACAGCTCAACCAAAACATGAGAATACCATCACACCATGGTTATTCGAAAATGGCAAGGCTAGGCTGAAAACACTATTACACCTGCAAAACCCATGCCATGATAGAAAACAACCTCATGCAACACATTGCATGTAAAATATATCAAGGAAAATACACATGCAAGTTCATACCTACAATGAAGTATGTTGTAGTTGCTTGATCCTTGCTTTTCCTACTTGATCTTTTCTTCCTCTTTCCTTATTTTCCTTTCTTGCTCCAATGGAAAAATGATCCAAGAAAACTCTAAGTATCCAAGAGTGTGAGACAGAGAGTGAATAAAGAGAGAGCTTCAAAACTCAGCTAACAAAAGGTTACACTAACCAAGCCCTGCCCATTGATCCTCATAAGCCTTTTTACCAATGAGGCCTCTATTTTCTTCATTTTCCATTGTTTTCCTTCAATTTCCTCCTCACATTCAACCTGTGACCTTTCACCTCCTTTTTCTCCTAATTTCCATTATTTTCATAAATAAATGTGCCAAAAATGCCATTTTTCCTTTCCAAAGCCTTAGCCATTTCCTTTGCAATTTCTTTAGCCATAAACAACCAAATGAACACCCCTTAGGATGTCTTGCCCAACATTCAGCTTGGAATATGTGTCCCATCATCTATGGTATTTATATATTTTACATGAGTTTTTAATCAGAGATGTTACAAAACCCTCCCCCTTAGGGGAACACCTTCCTCGGTGTTCAATGACACCTATAACCAACAAGACTACTGAAAACAAAACATATTTCCCATGGAGATTTATAACATAGCTAGTTGCAGTATTTACAATGAATGACCTGCTCAAAATCAAAACATCATGACAACATGACCAGATAACAACCATACTGCATAATGGAGCTTTATAGCACAACTCATTACAGTATTTACAATAACCACATATATTACACATATGCACATTTGCTAAACTAGAAAATAAAATGATACGACGCCCGTATCTATCAACAAGGGAATCCAGAGGTCACACCTCCACCTTCAAAATAATACCAGGAATCACATCCTTCCTAGGAATTCCAAAATCCACTGTCACAGTTAAAGTTGTACATCCAATGTCCAGCACTATAATCTTGTGCCACTTGTCCTCTCAGTGAATAGTTGCGGCTCATTTTTCTAGGACGCACTCCCAATATGCATATGATTCCATCTAGAAAGTATAATGACCAAAACAAATACATCCCTAGCCTTCCCTTCTCTACCACACAGTCCCTCAGGAGATCCAATCACCCCTTCTGTGCAATCACTCACCTTCCAAGTTCCACTGGCACCCCCATCCGAGTAGTCCATCCTTTAGCAAGGCTTCCTCGCATCAAAAGATACAAAAACAAAGGCATATCCCTACCTCAAACCATCATGTTGGTCATAGCATGCTCATGGAAACCAATGGACACTATTGGGTACCAGTGTCCCACAATGGGCCTACTCTTAAAGTGTTTTACCAACATACTGTTATGTTTTCCAATTCCTTTCACTAGCGCTGCTTATTCTTGTAATTGATTTAAACCACCCAATCTGGGCATTCCCATGCTTCCTGCACCAAGCACATAACTTCGATTACATTTAAAATAAATTGAGATAACTTCATATCGACATACCTCATTGGTAGCTTCATCAATAAGGTACACTTGCAATCATGTTTACTTCATGTCACAACAAGTCAAACTAGCATTTTTAGCCAAAACATCATGTATAAACATATCACATCAGGTTGTAGCCATCATAAACCAAAATCATAAATCACATATAATCATCATATACCATAATCATAAATCACATGCATAAATAAAATGTTGATACTTATCCATTAATCAATTCTTAGCTTCTACCTTTGTCTTCATTTTTTATGCACTCTCGATCGGTTGCCACACCAGACAAACACCCAGTTCCTTCTCCTAAACCATGCACACATACACATAGTGTGCATCACACACGTACAATCACACACTGCATACAATACCATGCAATACATGCACCTACAATTGACATACAACACATACACGTACACCCAGTGTACAACACAACACAAATACATATATAGAGTGAAACACAATGAATTCATATGTCATGATACTATGACTACAGAATGGACGTACATAGTACCGTATGCCTACAACATAGCATGTACGACATACACTTAATCCCACATGTACACTAGTATCATATGTACAAAGCACCACCTGCACAACGTGTGCACAACATCACATGTACATGGCACTAGCTACACAACATGTACACAACACCATACATTGCACCACTGTACAACTTGTACACAATACCACATGTACATAATACCACATGTACACAGTACCACAAGCATGACATGTACGTGAAACTGCATGTACATAGCGCCAGATGCACGACACGTACACAACACCACCTACACATAGTGCCACTTGTACAACATCTACATAGCACCACATGCACACAACACCACTTGTACAATCATGCACAACACACCATATGTACATAGTTCCACATGTACAACATGCACACAGCACCACCTATACATAGCACTGCATATCCAACACGTACATTGCATCATTTGTACACCACACCACATATCCCACACACGCGGAGCACCATATGAATACAACACTACATATCCATCATGCACATAGTACAATATATACACAACACCATATATAGAACCATCTATACCCAACACTGAATATGCAACATTCATAAACCATTGTCTATACTAACACCCTATATATAACATTGCATAAACAAAAGGTACACACACTAAATATGCACCACACCACATGCACACAACATCACAAACACAACATGTACAGCATATAAAACATATGCACAGTATTAGTACCACGTGTCCAAAACCACACTGACTCTACCAAGCAACCTTGCTTCTAGTGTCTTATTCATGCTTGTCTTACCATGTCACGGACCATGTTGTTTTCATTCCGTTGATGTATCCTTCAACGTTACCTATCATAGCATAAATATAGGCATAATACAGGCATATAAATTTATATTCACATGATACTTACCTCATATATTTGTCATGACTAAGCTTCCCACTTGATTCCTCATAGTTAAGCGCTTCTTCGTGTCATTCGCCTGCATAACAATCATTCTGCCACAAGAATGATTATTGATGATCTTTAGGACAGTGACATAGATACATGGATACATACATTTTCATAAACAATCATGGTCATGTCAGACAACGAAATATATACACACATATATATACATATAAATGTTAGCATTAATAATCATGATCCATGACAAACCTATCAGACATTACTTACATACACACATACATGTATACATATATAAAAATAAGTGTAATCATAAGCATAACATAAGTACTAGATATCAAGGTCAAGTTTAAGAGAACTCCCTTTATCGATGCACACATGCGCAACATTAAGAATAGTCATTCCCAACATAGCCAAGGCATATGATGCCTCATATCCATTTACTTCACCTTTCCTGTTATCTTTCTCATGACTATCCTACCACCGTCCATTTACCAGAATGGACCCAGCCAGCCCAACTAACTATCATAGTCTTACCTTTTGTTGTGCTTACTCATGCACCAAGCATCATCCATGTCTTACATTACCTGTTGAGTACGACACAGATCTCGTCGAGCTCCATTAACTTTCCTCTTTCTCAACCAATTCCCAAGACACTCAAAACATAAAAGACAAGAACAAACTAAAATAAGAAGAAAACCACGAAAATCAATAACAATATGACTTCACAAACAAATTGGCAAGGCCTTACACCAAACATAACCAAAACCACAAATCAAGTTCAGCAAATCATAAAAATACCAAAATTACAAGACTAGCAACAAACATTATGACTCAATCCCCATGGTTCTCAGTGCTTCCAAAGGAAAGCTCAACCTAAACCTTCTCCAAGATTTCACGGGAGTATCTCTTTCCATGCGACTCCCTGCATCATGTTGTCATTAACAAATAACTGTTAGTGAATAAATAAACATAAAAATGCACCAGTTACCTCATCTGTTTGTGCCAAGTACATTGCTTGCAACTGAACACATTCATGCCATCTCTCAAGGGACTCCAATCCTTTGACAGATCCACCTGTAACTAAAGACTAGCTAATATACCTTTCAAGTACATGTTCATGAATATAGCACGTATCCACATAATGTCAGACAACATTAAGGTTAAGAAGACTTCATGTGTGCAAACACTCATTCGTTTGGAATTAGGGTTTCCAAACATATCCAAAATAATTCTTGCCCAATTCCTTTCGTTTACCTTTTTACCTTACTGTAATCGAGGCTTACTATGTATTGTCACATCACCCAACTGTTAGTTATATAAACACATCAACTATTACCTTGTCAAGCCAATACCAAGCATTTTACCCTACAACTGCTCACACATATCAACCACATGTTCCATATATCAAGACAATCATATCTATCAATTTAAAATAAATATTTACCAAGACTAACAATCATGTCATAATCCATAGTCAACTTGTAATCATTAGACATAACACTACAAATGTCAACTACATTCAAATACATATCAATTGTCTCAACACACATGTATAAGTACAACCATCTTAAAACAATATCATTTGAACACATACTCATATTATGCAATTCATCAAACATTCTACCAACTTGCAACCATACCATGTTAAATAAATCAACAAGATAATCAAACAGTGAAGTACCAAATATACAACATAAGCAAGCTCATACCTTAATTTATCTCAGGGGAGGTGATCTTGTCTGCATAACAATCCATATTAGCATGATATAAATTCACAACATATCGAATCAGCCCCAAATAAGATCATGATATCCAAAATAGTCACTAGCTAACATGTTTACATCATAACTCATACACAATTATCATTCACACATATGCAAAGTCAATCTAGATTAGTACATCACCATATCACAAAAATGTCAGCTCATACCTGAATATTGCAACCCTAAACATCTACATGGGTCAAACAAAATTAACACAATACATATAACATCAAGATCTTCAATGCAATGAACATAACCAACACACATATGACCAATCCAAATGACAACATGAAGATCCTAATGAAATAACCTTAGTCATAAATTTAATAGCATGTAACAAAAATAAGCTATATACCATCCTCATCAACAACATATAACCTAATCATCAAGTTATCTAACATAAAACAACAATATCAATGCATACAACCAGAGGTTACCATTATTCTTTACTATTCGACTAATGTGCATATGACTATGCTAATCAACTATCATCTATCATGTACGTAACCATAACATCAAAAGACATGTACATAAACCTAATGTATATAACCCTGATGCATATAACAATCTTTAACATACATTCTTGCATGCCCAACATACAAACCTATATGACGACATGCTCTTACCTCAAGGTCCAATGCTACAACTTCACTTTGACGATCTACATCTCTTGCTTTACCTCATTCAACACATTAACATCAAAACATACCAATAGCACCATGATGACCTAAATTGCATACCATAACTTCACAAGGCATGTTTGACCTATTATTCATGCATAACCATAACCAAGACCATACATGCATAACAACTGCATATAGACATATAACATATGAGTACCAAACCATATACACATCATTCTAGCTAGAGTCCAGTCATCAACGCATGACCATATCAAATACACAAACCATGACCTCATACATGAAAACAACCATTACTCCATTGTACACATTTCCACATACAACCAACAACATGCATAAGAAATGCATAATCAACTACACATACGCATGAACGCATGTATTCGAGCATAAGCGATCAATTCTTGTAATCAACCTACAAGACTGATACTTGTAATCAAACATACAAGGATGCAACCTAACATACAAGGATGTAATCAGGCAAAATATAACAACATGAAACCAATCATATGTTCATGATGAATGCATTCCACAAAAATCAACGTCAAGTTCCTCATGACAACCTTACTACAACCATAATCAATCATCCAACAAATGCAACACGCACATGGAATGCAAGTGTAAGAGACACACATGCAACTAACATGCATGCATGATCAAACACCTTTACCCAAGGAGAGCGTAACCACGCCCTGATACCACTTTGTAACACCCTCCTCCCACATCCACCCAAGTAACCATGCCAACTGGGGTAAACATGAGACAAGGGGTTACTATGATAATATTCGAACTCCTATGTGACTTTAAGGAAGTGGAATCAACGGAAACATCACATACAGTCATCCAACATCATCAACAGAACCCTCAGAAGACAAGTTAGTCACTCAAACAACATGTCCCTCAGTCCCATTGTTGTTCTGGATCTCTTATGCCATAGTCTCTCTCATGCTATGGGCAAGGGAGCGACCAGCAACCTAAAGTCACTCTCACAGGCTTGTTTGCCATCGAGCAAGGACTAAAATTGCTAGTTATGTGCCAACAACCCTGGGATTTAAGCCACTTTTTTAGGCCTACAACCTAGGCCACTGCCCAGAATGGAGTGATATCTTGAAATCATTAAAAATACAGGGAAACAATGATGCAAAAGCAATAAGCTAAACAATACCATAACCAAACCCATACTAGACACATGGCCAGGAATTTCGTCAAACATATCATCAACATGTAACCTACCAGTGTAAACAATAGAATTAAGTGTAGGGATCTCATACTTATCTGAGAATTGTTATGAACCATTGCT
Organism: Pinus taeda; assembly: GCA_000404065.3. NCBI lineage: Eukaryota > Viridiplantae > Streptophyta > Pinopsida > Pinales > Pinaceae > Pinus > Pinus taeda. The sequence goes on along the minus strand of APFE030881470.1, from coordinate 4,587 downwards.
CCCTCATGTCATTTGATGCATTATCATCTATTAAACCATAGATACACTATCCATTCACTTACAAGTAAAAACGTGTTGAGAGCCTGACATAGATGTTGTCATAAAATATACATATAACCAGCATAATAGGAATAGAAATACCATAAACATGTCAGGCATAAAAATCCACATATACATCAATACATTTGCACATGAAAATAATGGGAATGAATTTCTCATTAATGAATGCAATGAACCAGCTGGAGATGGGACTACCATGTTCCACCTGACCATAGAATGGCTGAGCCAAATCTCTCTTCATCCATTCACCCTATGCCATATTTAAAGCATGAATGTGGGACTCAAACCAAAAGAACCAACCAGGGCATAGCGAGGCTAAACCACCTCACCCTCATCAACAAAAACTAGGCTTTACTGTAATCCATCCTAGATCATTAGGCCAACATAATAAACACATCATAATAGGATTTACCATGATCTCCACTCGATCACTAGGCCAAACAAACATGGATGCCATAGGATTTCTCCACCTACACCATGAGGAATTTTCCTATCTCCTAGTCTCTCAAGCTTTACCGCAATCCAAACTCAAATCACTAGGCCCTAAATCGAGACCCCAGCCTCTTAGTCTTTACCGCAATCCACAATAGACCAGTAGGCCCTAAACCAAGACCCACTCTTCAGGCTTTACTATATATCTCAACCCAGGATTACGAGGCCCAACGAAGAGAAAACCATCTCTAGGCTTTATTGTATATCCTGCCATTGACCGACAAGGATTCCTAGGCCATCCAAGACAACACAAAATACATCTTTACTACAACCCATAGTCCATTTCAAGGGTTACTAGGTCATGTGTTCTATTATTTCAGAGATCCACTTCACTCAACTTCGAATCCATCTGGCAATCCAGCTCAACCAAAACATGAGAACCTCATCACACCATGGCTATCTGGAAATGACAAGGTTGGGCTGAAAACATTGTTATACCAGGAAAAACCCATGCCATGATAGAAAAGAACCACATGCAATACTATGCATGCCAAATATAGCAAGAAAAATACACATGCAATTCGATACCTGTAATGAAGCCTGTTGTAGTTGATTGATCCTACCTTTCCCTACTTGATCTTTGCTTCCTCTTTCCTTAATTTCCTTTCTTGCTCTAATGCCAAAATTCTCCAAGAAAACTCTAAGTGTCCAAGAGTGTGGGAGTGAGAGAATAATGAGAGAGCTCCAAAACTAAATTGACAAAAGGTTACAATGACCAAGCTTCACTAACCAAGCCCTACCCACTGATCCTCATATGCCTTTTTATCAATGAGGCCTCTATTTTCTTTATTTTCCATTATTTTCCTTCATTTTTCTCCTCACATGCAACATGTGACCTTTCACCTTCGCTTTATCCTAATTTCCATTATTTTCATAAATAAATTTGTCAAAAATGTCATTTTGCCTTCCGAAAACCTTAGTCATTGCCTTTGCCAATTTCCTTAGCCATAAACAACCAAATGAACACCCCCTAGGATGTCCTAATCAATATTCAGCTTGGAATATGTGTCCCATCATCCGTGGTATTTATATATTTCACCTGATTCTTTAACCAAGGTTGTTACATCATATTCATGTATTTCTCCCCATATGAAAAAAATTACTATTGTCATCCTCAAAAAATTTATTGTTGAGGACCTCAACTAGTGTTTAAATAGAGATTTTCTAGATCACACCTTTTACAACTATCACGGAATGCTTTTGTTGTTAGTGAGTATGCCAAATTCAAAAACGTATTCTCCTTTGAATTGTTCTTCTATCAATTTAAGTAAATGCATGTTGTATCTTCTATCTTAATAATCATTATTAAAATATAATTTTTCATAAAAATACTTCGTTAAAAAAAAAAAAATAATATTAAAAAAAAAAAAAAAAAAAATAATAATAATAAATAATTAAAACATATAATAATAATAATTTACCTCCCTTTTGATTGCTATGTTAGTAATTTTAGTATCTTTAATTATTATTTTGGTTAAGGATCTTGACTCATTAATCATGTCTTGACTCAATTTTTTTTTTTGGTCCCTTGTATTTTGTTGAACTTGATTGTTTGTTTCCTTATTAATGTTTACATTTTTAGATCTTCTAATTATTATTATTATTATTATTATTAAACTAGTCGTTATATTAGCCATTATAGGAATATTATTTGATCTTAATAATCATTATTAAAATATTAATTTTCATCAACTAGTCATTATATGATCTTGTGGTCTCTACATTGCCCTCTATTTAAGTTTGTGCTATGAAGTGCATCTTCATCTAGTCCTGATGATGAACCACACTAGCTGGTTCGAAACACGTAGGCAAAATTTTCTCCTATGTGATTTCTACCAAAAAGACTCTTCTTAATGTAATATGGATCACAAAAGCCTGAATTCAAAAAGTAATAATCTCATTAAGAATTAGCCTTAATATAATTTTTTCACAATGATATCATTCCTTCATACAATTAATCATGTCAAGTTGAGAATCCCCAAATACATTTACTTTTTGGGCCTCTTTTTCATTCACTAGTCCAAGATACAATTTTACGGTAATAAATTTTTCATAGTTGTTTATACCTCTTCCTAATCCAACATTCAATTTGATCCAATGGGTATTAGAAAAATTAATTATACCCTCTAGACTGTGGTTCTAAGGTTCCACTTAAGAAGCTCCAATAAAATATCCAAACTCCTTATTTATTTATCTACTCTTGCACAAATTTTCTTGGATACTTTTATGTTTTTGGTTGAAGAATTTTCATGAGGATAATCATAATTTGCATTACACGTTGTAAATAAAGTAAGAATATATCTTCAAAGAGACATGAGTTCCTTGATAGCCAAATCATCCCTACCATAATCATTGGTAATGTCTTTTCAACGCTAACCCATTCTCATCCCAAATTTTGAGGATTTATTTGGTATACATGCCATTCCACACCATATTTATACCTAATGTATTGACTATTATTTGAATTTTTTCACAATGCATGGACATGACATATCAAATGTAAAATAGTTACTTCAATTTCCTTACATAAGGAGAATATACCTAGGCCAACCTTATTCCCCTTTTCTTTGAAATTACCCATTTAAGGACTTTATTGTTTAATGTCAATGACATGAAGAGAATTTAAGGGACATATGTATTTGAAACTTTCTTCCACATTGCTTGGGAGAACTAACATCTAAACCTTCACATAATGCCTTGTATCCCATTTTGTAGACTATAGACCCCATTATACCTGTGTAAAAAGTGAGGGAAATTTTTCTTCTTTGGCATGTTTTTGACAAAAACCTCTTTCAGTTTTCCAAAATTCATCTTTGATTACTCTGAAACATCTTTTGAGTGAAACTTATCTTGATGTGTGAAACAAGGAATTTTGTCGAAATGAAGCGAAATGAAGGGGATAAGGGGCTTCTAAATTCTTGGGGAAATTTTTGGAAGTAGGGAGGGATGTTAGGAAGCAGGGGAAAGTGGAATCTCAGAGATTGAGTGAGGGTAAGGGGTCCAAAAGGGAAAAACACGGGCCTAACCTAGAAAATTGCCAAGTTGTGGCAAGAAACTAGGGTTTGTGTGAAAATGAGGAATTTGGGGGATCTCAGTGATGGGAAGTGTCTAATAAGATACATTAAGGATAGGGGAAGGTGTGTGAACATCAGAATACAAGTTTTTTCGATGATTTGACCATCCAAGAGAAACTACCTCCAAAACCCTAGGAGAGGGAAATGGACCTTACCTAGGCACAACTGAAGCATGAACAAGCTGTAAAATGACCCAATGGAACTTGACATGACGATGAAAACCCTCTGAATAATGGTACACTCAGCTGAATGGTGACATGGACCGACATTTGGACAATTTTGAAAAGAGTGAAAACAAACCCTAAACCTAATACCTAGTGACCAAATTTTGCTTGAAGACTTATTGAAATGACAAAATTTGACCTTGACACCTTAAAATCACTTTGTAAGAGCATGTTTGATCACTGAAGGAAGGCTGCAAAGACTGACACTAATAGGTGGCCAATCCAAAAGAATGAGGGATGGAAAGTTGAGAGGCTCCAAATACAAGCATAACCAAATCAAAGTGAACATCACTTGTGAGCATGGTGCCAAATCCAAATTCTATATTCAAAACATGAACATTTCCCCAATTTTTCACATGCCTTTGAAAGGAGGAGGCTCTCCTATTTATACAAAAACATAAGAAGCTACCTCATTAATGGAGGTCCATTATTCTCTCCCTAGATCCCTAGAAAATCTCATAGAGTTACAACTCAAATAGATAATGAGAAGACACATATCCTCTTTGACCTTTATCCAAATCTTCTTCCATATTGTTATAGACATTTTTGGGCACTACAAACCCAATCACAAATGTCCATAAACTGAGGGCTCCTAAGTCCAAAAAGTGTTGCTTCACTACCTAAAGGAACAAGGTCAGTTGATTACATCATCTCCCAGAAGTTCTCCACAGAAAACTGCTCAGAAATGGTCAAAACTGGACCATACTGAATGCCCAGTGCAGAGGGTACGATGCATA
>APFE030881463.1:105993-117007 GCA_000404065.3 Pinus taeda | reverse complement strand
TATCAATTATAACAATTAATTTTATTAATTATAATATAAAATTAAATCGAATATTAAATAATTCAATAATAATAATAACAATTATAAATAAATTAATATCTTTAATTAATAAAATAGTAATGTCGGCTGTCAATTTAGGGTTCCTTTGTGTATTTATATTCAGGTTCCTAGCGCTCTCTCTCTCATCATCTTTCATTCAAATCTTTCTATCCTTCCGAAGCGTCCTGATGATGGACCCCCGTTGGGGTTCGAAACGTCGACAGACTGAAATGAAAACTGTGGATAATCCGGAACATGAAGCTACAAACAATAAATTATATTTTTCCTTGAATTATATATACATAATTTTTAATTTTGAATTTAATATTGTTAAACGCTATGAGATTTTTTACTTATTTTCTCTAAATATATAAATTATATTTTTTATTGATTAATAAATACTTTATTAATATTTCTATAAAGTTTTTCATATTTGAATATTTTATTAAGATTAAGTTCAATTTACAACTTATCAAGTTTATATCAAATACATTATTTTTCAAATTTGAAATTATAAAATAGTTAATCTTATTTAGTGTATATCATATTTTTATAAGATATAATATTTTCAAGATATATTGACGTAGGACCATAGCTTTTCAAAAATCATTTTTCTGTCTCGAACTCAGAATATAGTTAGTTAGGCACTATGTTGAAGTGTTATTAAGGTAAATATGTAATTAGTTTCTAAGGAATATGTGGAATTAGCTTTTGAAAGGAGGAAAAGAGCTAACTGATTCTGCAAACATGGCCCGGTTATACAATTTCTTTATGTAATGGAATCATGAGATTTTCCTTCAATGTGTGTGCTTTCCTTCCGTGTGTTTAAGTTAATGTGGATTAGGAATTGTTGAATCCCCTACATCTCTTGAGCTTTTGTGTTAAGCGTGCACTGAGTATAACCAAACTAGGCTTCATAGTTGTAACATCAATTGGTAAATAAGTAATTGGGGTGTTAGGTTTTGCAGTGAAATGTGTTCAGGTAAGGCATAGAAATGATGTTAATGATGAAGGATTCATTGTAGCAATCCAACTAACAATCAAGGGTCAGAGAGTTATCTCACTTACTGACGTGGTGCGAAACGAGGTTGCAAGTGATTTTTGTAGGAAAGTTGGGGTTTGTCCTTATGGCAGCAAAAAACACCAAGGGAATGATTCATGGAACTAGCTCTATCCAAGTTATGTCAGTTAGCGAGACGTTAAAATCCCCATCGTGTGTTCTGTCTCTCATGTATCGAATGATTGGAGCACATGTAAGTGTGAAAACCATTTGGTAGTACCAACGAAGAGCTATCGATCTGATACATCTGAACATCCCCATTAATACAAAGAAGATAGAGAACGTCCCCATTAATGTAAGACTGTCAGGACATCGATGCTGTGGAAAGTCAATAGTGACGTTAGGTCTGAAAACCCACTGGTGCCAAGATCTGAAACCGTAAAGGCATTATGTTAGTTGGTGGGTCCCAAGGGACAAGAAAATTTCCATTAACTGGAGTCCCATCATGATTTCAGGACCAGAAGGTGTTGGAGCCATTAGATAGCAGGATCGTACATATGTAGGAAATCGCAGCGGAGGCCAAGATCTGACATGACATCAAGCTGACGTTTGTGATACCATAGAGAGTTTATGGGAGGAGACGAGACCCAAAGATGGGTTGAGGACCAATACCCACTAATGAGATCTGTTATCGGTAGGTGACAGGAAAAGTCATCATTGTTTACCACGAAGAGTTTTTGGATTAGAAGGTAGGTAGTGGATGACTTTAACGAGAGTTTGTTGTTCGGTAGGGTACCAATAAGTGCTAGTTGTGAGAACTTATCATAATATTTGGTTCAAGAAATCCCATGTTGTTGAGAGCCTACTCTAAGTTGAGGATCACACGAGAGATTGGTGGAGACTCACAATCTTGTCAGTGGTGATAGATGGGCCAAAAGGTTGGTCGTGGGTTCGATCCCCTTTAAGAAATGTAGCATCGAGTTGTAACCCCACGAGGACTGAACAATGTTACCAAATGGCGCTGCTTGGAACGAGGAGAGAAAAACGGAAGCCCCACAGTGCTGCATCATGGAATGTTTGGAGCCCATGTGTTGTCAAAGTAAAATGTAAACAACAAGGGGAGATAACAGTCTTAGAAATGGTTGTTCGTACGTTAAAATAATCCCGGACCATTGCTACTGTGGTCAATGGTGGATAAAAGTGGGAAAGATGAGCCCAAGCATTTTAGCCCCCATCAAGTGGTGTCACTATAGAGGAATGAGACAGAATGGGCGGCTTGAGAAAGAGTGCCAGGATATAGTGAAGTTGTGCACATGAAAAGCACAATTCTAGCCAAGGGAGGACCCGGGTAGAATTTTTACTCAGATTAACAAATATATTTTGCAAGGGTATGAAACAACAAACTTAGGAGTTCTTAAGATTATATATCAAATGAGAGATTATAGATCTAATGAGGCCTGGTTTCTATAATTTCAATTGTTTGTGCAAGTAACAATAGAGAAAAGTGAAGGAATTGTGGCGTTCCCGACAACAAGAAAGTTGTAATGGGGAAGACCACAAATTCCAACTTCGGTTGGGTAATAATTGTTGAGCTAGCTGCACATTTGCAAACATGGGCAGAGTTGTCTATAGTAAGAGAGCAAGTGAAGTGCTTGATAGGATGAGAGTGCAAAAGCCTAGAGAAAGGAATCCTTGGGAGGTTCTATTAGAAGGAACTTGGAATACGAAAAGGGAAAGCTCAAGAGAAAGCTTGGTGAGGTATTGGGTAGAATGTGTATGCTACAAAGAATGGCTATTTGTAGCTCACAGTAAGTATGGAGGAGCTCATAGAGGGAGAGAGAGAAATGATTATGGATAGTCAAGTAAAGGGTTGAAGAAGAAGCCATAGAAAATTGAACGGTGAGAAACTTGACAAAGAGATATCGTAGATGAAGATACGGCTGAGTGCGTTGATGTCGCTGCTAGGGAAAGCTAAAGAAGACCAAACAAGTGGATGGAAACTCAAGAACAAGGTCAAATGACCTATTAAGTAGTTATATGCAAGGAATTTGAGACATTGACTAAAAGTCTTGTCAAAAGGAGACATGACACTCATGGAAATTGAGTATAGATTAGAATTGTTTGAAGAAGTATTTAAATTTTGTGAACGAGCACAAGGAAGTATGCTTGAAGAAGAAGAGGAAATTTGGGGTTAGTTTATGATATGCTTGGAAAATTCAAAAGAATATAGAGATACTAGAGAGTCTGATATTTTTAAAATTACTTATCGTGGTGACATGTTTATGAAGGTATTGAAGATGATGGAGTTGGCGAAGACATTGTGACCAGAGCGAAGGGAGATTAGTCATTACTTAGATATTGGAAGACTACACAATTTTAAAAGGAAGATAAAAGTTGATTGTTAGAAGATGATGAAAGAAAAAAATAAAGGGAGAGGATGAGGATGAAGCTACTAAGGGGAGTGCAACACAAAGAGATAGTTAAGAAGTCTAGAATCACACACAACAAGGAGGAACAAAGCATAAAAATAAAGAGAGAAATGGTGTCAATTGAAACCAATAGAATGTAACACGACAAATAGCTACAAAGGATAGATGAAAAATCGACTTCACATTTGTAGTAGATAATAAGGGAGGACAACAAATGTTGGTAGCGATTGATTTAATGATATTGGCATTGATGTTTGTGGATGGATAAGTTTTTTTCCCAATGATACATTTATTTTATGTATGGAAGAAGAGAGATGAATAAATTTTAATTTTGGAATCGCATAATCTTTTATAGAAAAGAAAGAAGGCTAGAAAAGGTAGTTGAGTGATCCACAAATTTCTAGAAAAAGGTATGAAGATGAAGGAAGAATTCTTATAAATCCTCCAAATCAAAGCGTTGTTAGAGTAAATAAGGATAATATGCATTGGCATGAACATATTTCATTATAAGAAAAGGATCGTGAGGATGACATATAGGTTTCAGTGCTGTCTTGGGGAATCATCACAAGCTTGAAGGAATATTTGTGAGTATGTCAATCAAGGAATGACATTAGCTATGTGCCATGCATGGTGGATGGGTGGATAATGCTAATGGTTGTACAACCTATGGGCATAGAAATGAAATAGAATTCTAATGGCATAGATGGACAAGAAGAAAGGATGGTATGGGATCCTAGAAAAATGAATATATTAGTACGCAAACAAATGATTGAGCCATGTAAGCAATGGAAAGAACATAAAGTTTGGTAATTAGGATGATGTTAAGTAGCATCGTCAAAATGACAGAACGACCAAGGAAACATACAATCAAATTTTCAAGTTTTGGTATCGTCGAAGTTTAATGACCAAAGATATATGACCAAGTGTAATACCCCTGGTACAATTTCTTTTGCAGAGTTTATTATTTTATATTTACTTATAGATATGGAAGTGGAAATGTTGAATATATAGCCAAGATTAAGTTATATTGACTTATGTAATAAATTTTATAATAATAAATAAATATTTTACTCTTGGAAATATTATGGGAAACAACATGTAAATACTTTTGGCTTCTTTATGTATGAAAATATGAAAGCGGTTAAATACATGTTGCGGAAAAGGAAGAAGAAATTAATAGTACTTATAGTTGTAACATTCCCAAATTCTCCCAAAACTCTTGGGAGAAGGATAGCCACTAGAAAATAGCATAACTAGAGAAAAAGGTTGTGTTGGGTGGAAAGATTATGCTAAGAATGACTAAAGATAAATGTTATGCTAAGTGGAAATATAGAAACAACATAAATGGAGATAGATTTTAGGCTAAGGATAAGAATTGTTCGCAACAAATGCATGATTAGGACCTTAAAAGCATGGCATTACTAAACAAATGCGAAGAAGGAAAATAATAAATATGAATACGACAAAATGGTGAGGGATGTCTGGAGAGATCAAAGAGGAGGGAAAACAAAAGATTTAACTGAGAGAGAGTTGCAAGGAGCGAAATTCATTGGTTGGGTGGAATCTGTTGGTTCCCTTAGTATTTCTAAGCGACACTGTGTTATTCAGATAAGTAAATGACTTTTTTATGCTTGTGTTGTCATTATTCAGATTTTGTATGGATAATTAGAATTTTAAGATGTGTATGATGAATAGAAAATGTAGAGGATAAGAGAAAGAAATATTCGTAGTAACAAGCTATCTGAAATATTTAAAAATGTATGCATGGATGCATGTGTTAATCAATGAGTTCCGCTAAATTTCCAAGAGGATAAATAAGTAAATGTTTATTGTATATTGGATTATCTTAAATTCTAAGCATAGGATAGTAGTATGTTCTTGTTTACTAAAAAAAATAAATCAATAAATAGTGTAACTGGTAGTACTGTTTGGATTAGAAGCTACACAAAAATTCTTATGACTTGAATGTTATTTTAAAAATTTAATCCAAGTATAGATACACATTTATTTATACAAAATATGACAAAATTACTTGTATGATGAACAGGGAAAAGATACGTAAAGTAATTTCTTGATTAAAGGATAGATATTTTTAGCTGAACTATAATTCCAACAATATCTAAATATATTAGTGTTATAGTAAAGTGTTGTCTTTATACATGGAGTATTTAGTTAAATTTGTAAAATGAATTTTTAAAGAAGTTACCGGACCTGCAATGCATAGGTTACTCATAACTATCTTCCCATTTAACTTTTTTTTATAAAATCCCAATCATTGGCTTGAATAAAAGTTTCCAAAGTAGGAATTTACTCGAGAAAACAAAGACATTAAATATAAAGAAGTTTTCAATCACTAAATAGAAATGTATGGAGATAATTGTATACTCACATCAAAATAATTAGCCAAAAACAAGTCAATGACTAAAGGATGTACAAAAATACATACGGGAAAAGCACATTCATATTAGTAGGTAAAAATACACATTGTTAATCAAGTATTGTAAATGTGTTTGGGACAAGACAATTAAAGAGAAGTGCATTTTTTTCTAAATAAGAATAATTCAAAAACAAATATTCCTTAGCAAAATTTGGAATTTGTTAATATAATTAGCTTGACATTCTAAGCAATAAATTCTATAACATATTCTCTTAAGCTAAGAGGCCTAATTGAAGATTTAATATGAAAAATATATTCTCATAAAAAAACCATGCTCCACTTTGGTTGACCTTAAATTCTATATAGGTCAACCAGGCAAAGGAAAAAATGGAGGAATTAATATAATTCATATGTAGGAAGGTAATCCATTTATCGAATGATGAAGTTACATAGATAAAACCTTAATTTGGGTTGAAGATATAAGTTGTTTGTATTTGAGCCCGTTAACATTCAAATAAGAAATAAATGCGCAAAATATAGGAACTGAATCACATAAACCAATACGGGGAATTATGTGGTAAAACCCTTAGAATTTGTCAAGGAAGCCTCCGCAGGGAAAGAAATTGGAATCCCTACTACACCAATGTCAAGAATGTATCTTCAATGTTAAATCAAGCCTCTCATGCAATCACCATTTAATGCAACTACTTCCTTACACAACTCCCTGTAGTTAGAAAATTGCTCAAATGGTAATGCTAAATTTACTGAGATAATTACATTGCTAACATTAGTTGTTGTCATTCATTAACAATATCCACCTTCACAAAAATATCCTAATCCCTTTCCCATGCCCATTCATCATCTCTTCTGCAAACCAAGAGAATTCAAACACCATCACATCTTCTATACTAAAACCGTCTTTGTGAACATGTCTGCACGATTCTCCTATGTATGGAACTTTTTGAGACCTTCTTTGTTGTCATCGATCAAGTGTCTTACAAAATGTTACCTTACATCAATGTGCTTAGTCTTTCTATGATAAGATTGATTTCTAGCCAAATGAATAACACTCTGACTATCACTGAATACATTCACTTTCTCCTATGTTCGTCCAATATAATCAAGTAGACCTTTGAAGTAGATTTCATCTTTACAGGAATTTGAAGGAGATTTATACTTTGCTTCAGTAGTGTACAAAGCAAATTTTTCTTGAAGGTTTCACATCCAGCTAACTTCCTGACTTGCAAGAGTAAATACATATCCTCTAGTAGATGTCTTCTTTTGCAAATCACCTGCATAGTCAACATCCATATATCCATAGAATAAATATTCACTACAATTAAAGATGATACAATGGTCACTTGTGCCTCTCAAATACCAAAGCACCCATTTCACTACTCGCCAATGTTCTTATCATGGATTTTCCATGAAACTACTGAGAACTCCAACTTCATGTGAAATTTCAGGTCATGTAGATACCATCACATACATTAAGTTTCCTACCACATTTTAATATGGTACATGAGACATATACTTCTTTTCGTCATTAGTTCTAGGACTCAAACCCTAAGGAAGCTTAAAACTAGAAGCTAAAGGAACAATAATAGGTTTCACATTGTCTGTACCAAACTTTGCAAGTATTTTCTCCACATAGTTTTGTTGTGATAACCAGAGATTTCCATTTTTTCTATTTGTGTGTATTTCGATGTCCAAGATATGTTTTGCAACTCCAAGATCCTTCATATCAAATGTCCTGGAAAGATAATCCTTTACCTATTGATCTATTCCATGTTTTTTCTATCCATAAGCATATCATCAACATACAAGATCAAGATAATGAATATGCCATTAAAATTACTAAAGTACACACAATGATCATACTCACTTCTAATGAAGCTTTGGCACACAATGAAGGAGTCAAATTTCTTATACCACCATTTGGGAGATTTTCCCAAACCATACAATGATTTCATAAGATTGTAAACTAATATTATGTTGTGACCTTGTACAAAGACTTCTAGTTGTTCCATATACAAGTCTTCATCCAAATATCCATGAAGAAAGGTTGTTTTAACATCTAATTGTTCTAACTCAAGATCAAGCAATGCAGTTAATGCTAACATAATATGAATAGAAGCAAGATTTATGACTAGTGAAAAAATTTCATGAAATTCAATAGCTTCTACTTGAGAATGGCCATTTTCTACCGACTTGTCTTATATAATTCAATAATTCCATAAACATTTTGCTTCAATTTTAAGAGACATTTTCATCCGACAACACTACACCCTTTAGGAAGTCTACAAGATCCTAGGTTTTGTTCTTGCCTAACGAATCCATTTCCTCACCCATAGCCTTCTTCCATTTTTCACTATCTACATCATCTATTGCTTACTGATAACAAGAAGTTTCCCCATCTTCGGTAATTGATGCAATAGATGAAGCAAAATATTCATACCTTTTGGGTGTTCTTCTTTCCCTTGTAGACCTCCCTAGAGTGACTGGTTGATGAAGTAGTTCCTAAGTTTCGTTTACAACTTCTTCAACTTTTTCTTCATAAGTCTCTTGTTCCTTCCGACTTTCCCAAAAAGGTTAAGTCTCCATCTAAATTTGTTGATTTCACGATAATCTTTCCTCTTCCACTTTTCCAACCTTGGACTTTAGAAGAGAATATTGATCAAATATTATATCTCTACTAATTACTATCCTAGACGAAGAAGAATCCCAGAATCTGTATCCTTTCACCACATTGTCATATCCAACAAAGACATAACATTTTGATTTTGTGTTTAACTTAGAATGTTTATTCTTTGGAATAAGAGCATATGCATCACAACCAAAAATATTTAAATATGAATAATCACAAGACTGACCTGACCAATCTTCTTCAGGAATTTACAATTGATGGAAAGTGAAGGTGATATGTTTACTAAATAACAGAAAATATATATTGGTTTTGTCCACAAATGCTTCTGGAGGTTAACATTGTTGATTATGCTTTTGGCTCTTTCCATAAGAGTTTTATTCATACATTCAACAACAACATTTTTCTGAGGCATATAGACAACAATTTCATGTCTAACAATCCCTTCATCATTGCAATATTGTTCAAATTCTAAGGAAGTAAGTTCATCGCCATTGTTAGTTCTTAAACATTTAATTGATTTTACTATTTTATTTTAAACCATAGCTTTAAATTTTTAAAAAATGCTAAATACATCAGCTTCTCTTTTCAACATATAGACTCAAACTTTCTTGGAGTAATCATCGATAAATGTTACAAAGTAAGATGCACTTCCATAATACACTGTAGAAGATGGTCCTTAAAGATCAAAATGAATATAGTTCAAAATTCCTTTACTATTATGACTTCAATTTTAAATTTATGATTACATTATTTTCTATATACACAATGTTTACAAAAATCCAAACTCAATGATTCTAAATTAGGAAGTAACTTTCCATTCATCAGTATCTAGAGGCCATTTTCGCTCATGTGGCCCAATTGTTGATGCCATAGGAAAGTATCTTCTTCTCCCTTCTCAGATACAATTGCTACCTCACTGACCTGAGTACTTCCTTTGAGTCTATAAAGGTTCATGATATTATCTATAGTCATAACAACTAGAGTGCCCTTTCAAACTTTAAACACTCCACCTTGACCTATAAACTTATAACCTTCTGAGTTGTACACTCCCAAAGAAATCAAATTATTTCTCAACTCAAGTACATGTCTAACATTAGTAAATGTTATAATTGTGGCATCAAACAATTTAATTATGACATTTCCCATCCCAATAGTTTGGCAAGATACATTATTACCCATAAACACAAAACTACTATCCACAACATGATCTGAAGTGAACCAATTTCTGTGGAGAATCATATGATGAGAAGCACCAGAATCTAACAACCAATTTTCATAATGCTGAGAAACATTGCAAATAGGAATAGCTTCATCTACCATACCTAATTCAACAGATAAAACTTCATCAATCATACCTGACTAAGCTTGATTTTCTTCCTTCTTTGGGTCTTCAGTTGACTCCTTTCTTTTCCAAAATTCTTTCTTGATATGTCCTATTTTGTTGCAGTATGAGCATTTGGCTTTACACTTCTTTCCTTTTGATTTTGATCTGGAATAAATTCTTTCTTTCTCTCCTCCTTCCTTGGACCAACCTCTGGCTACCATGGCTTCTGGGGCAGAAGTTTCAATGCCAGAATTCCTCCACACTTATTCAGATACGAGATCTCCCATAACATAATCAAATTCTAAATATTCAGTTATGCTCAAATTGACAAAAGTAACAAAGTGATCCCAAGATTGAGGCAACAAACATAACAAAGTAATAGCATTACCTTATTCTTCAAATTTAACATCCATATATCACAACCGGAAAATAAGTGTATTAAATATATTTAATTGTTCTGCAATTTAGTACCCTCCTTCATCCGAAGGCTATCCAGTTTCCTCTTCATATAAATTTTGTTGGCTAAAAATTTGGTCATATACAATGTTTCCAAGTTCGCCCACAAACCTGTTACTGAGGGTTCTTTAACAATGTTGAAGTGAACTTCATCCATAAGGCACAACCTAATTGTACTGATAGATCGGGCATCCAAGTCCTCCAAATCCAAGTCTTCCATGCAATCAAGTTTCTTCCTAACCTCATCTAATGCTTTTTGAAACCCTTGTTGCACGAGAAAATCATGTACCTTCAGTTTCAAAAATGAATTTTTTTTATTACAGGTGAACTTCTCGACCTCAAACTTAACATTTGTCATTTTATCCATTTTTTCCTACATGGGCTCCTTTAAAAGAGAATCTACTACTAGGGGTTCCTTCTTTCAGCTAGCATTTTTCCTTATAAATTTTAATGTTAGGGTTTGAATTTCTACTTCAGATTAGGGTTTCTTTTGCTTCTTCATTTAAACAAAATTATTTTCCCTTCCTTTTTAGAGAAAATTAAAAAACTTGAGCTTTTATTTCTTATTTTTTTGAAACCCTACTTCAAACTTATTGTTCACAAAAAATTTTCTTCAAAAAGGATCTTCTTAAAGCTGTGGAAAATATTTTGAATGAATTCTCCAAAAAATTCCTCTTTCTTCCATGGAAAGAATTTTTTTTTATAAATTTTATGGCAAGATTTAAAAAAAATACTTGTCGTT
>APFE030881463.1:66170-105896 GCA_000404065.3 Pinus taeda | reverse complement strand
TTCTGCCTAGCGGGTCTTTCCGACATCCTTTAATTTACAACATCGTGGTCTGCTTTCCATTGGTGTTGATCATTCTTCATACACAAATTCATACCTTTCCTAGTGGCTCCTCAATTTAAACTGCCACCCGCTCCTCTTACTTGCACAATAATCCAAATAAAAACAATGGCTTGACTTGTTTTAAACAACAACTTTATTATATACTCAGTAGAAACTTCAAACAGGGCTCCCTCATTTTAGTTGATTACTAATGATTTCCGAAAATATGACTCATATTTACTTAGAGGATCAGTGGCTCCAGAAAAAATTCAAAATTGATCGACTGCCTCTGACGACTTCTTAACACCTTGACTAGCATAGACCCTTCTTGAAACACAAACAAAAGTTTCACTACAACTTAAAAAAAGGTGTCTCTTTTATTCTTTGTTGCTGTAAAATTCTCTGCCCAACTATTCAAGTAGCTCTGTTGCTCCATAACTTGATAATAAAAGAAAAATGGTGGGTCTGTGAGTGTACACAATTAAAAAAAAATTGACCTGAAGACCCTCACAACCCAGCTTTGATACCACTTGTTGGTATTTGATCCTATTAACATTCAAATAATAAAGAAATGAACAAAATATAGAAACTGAATCACATAAACAAACACAAGAATATACATGGTAAAACCATGATAGTTTGTCAAGGAAACCCCCACGGGGAAAGGGATTGGAATTCTTATTACATCAATGTCAATAATGGTGCTCCAATGTTACATCAAGTTTCTTGGGCAATCACCATTTTAATACAAATAATTCGTTACATAACTCCCTTAGTGGTAAAAATAAATTTACTTAGATAATAACATAGTTAACATTAATTGTTTCATTATTTAAAATAACTTGTAAGAAGGTGAACTTAGGGAAAATCCCTTGTTAGTGTTCTCATCATACCATTTAATAGTAAATTAAAAAGCTTAAATCCATGGGATTTAGCAGTGTGACAACTGGAGGATTTCTCTACAATAGTGGCTATCGAGGCTTGTTAGAAGCAATTCGAGGACTAAACAACAAAATTTTAGTCAATATCATAACCATATACGAACTAGAGGAGGAGGATGTTAACAAATAGAAACCCTCCCACTAAAATGAGTAAAATGGAACGAGAACATGATCATGTGTACTTAAAATGGATAATTGTGAAATTGAAAAGGAGTAATGTAATACCTGATAATGGTTAACATATTTATAGATCAATACAATAGAACATGGAAAGAAAAGTGATGATAAAAAAACTCTCAGGCATAAAAGTAAGGAAATCTCTCAGCTAGTAACTAAAGTGGACACTTTCAAAGAGTGTAAGGAATTAAGAACCTATGTAAATACAATGAGTTATCAATTATGCCTTAGGTGTCAGGATTAAAACTTTGAAGGTGATCATGTTACCGAAATTTCCAAACGGAAAACCCCTAGGCCATTTGCCATGTCTGACGAAAATGGTGGGACAAATGTTACCCTCTTTTCTTATAATAGTCTCGCAACCATCGAGGGAGTATTTGGTCGATAAACCCCTATAATAGATTCACATGAAGAGAAAAATCCCTTAGAAGGGAAGAAACTAAGAGGCAAACAATAGATAAGTGCTTAACAAGTGACAATTTAACAATGTTTGTTTAAAGTAGGCATACCATAAGAAGAATACAAAAATAGAGGTAGAAGGTAATATACCAAGAAACCATGGATAAAATCTCTATAAATAAGAAATAAATATATCGTATGTGTTTAATCATGGCAACAAATTTGGAAATGATTGTTGGCTCTGTGACGGGTTTGAGTAAAACATCCCTAAACTCTTGGAATACGACCTGTAAGATGGGAATGAGGAGAACTCATTTCCAGTCTCTCTTTCACTCATTTTGAAACAAAGTAGAAATGGATTGAGTGCAAGACTTTAAAATATTAATAACATTAGTTAGTGAAGAAGGGTATACTGTTCGTTACCTAAAATTTCAGCTAGAAATGCTACCACCAAGTTGATTTAAGGTAAAAATAAATTACAAAGTTGATAAAACATCATTTGTTAGAGCTCAAAACTCTATTGATGTACAATAAAGAAGTATCAATATGAAAGGTCTATCTTAGACAGAAAAAGTCACATACTGAAAGGCCAATAATGCGAAATGACCAACTCAGTATGGTAGCCATTTGAAGTAATGTCTTGTAACCCATATCCATCTTTATATTACCTTGGTAAATTTCGTCGATTCACTTCCGAACCTATCAATGATTACAAAAGATCCTTGGATGACATAAATACATGGTCTTATGCATCAATTAACTCCAAGTTACATATGTTAAAACCAACATAAGGGGCTAGGAAATAACCTAGTAAGGGGTAAGAAATAAAATATATTAATTATAGTGAGAGCCACACTCTATGGCATCGTGGCTACAAATTATTCACTTATAAAATTTTAAAAAGTAACCATGTCACGTGCATGAAATTGGGGATAAGAAAGGAATGCATAGGTATGGTGTGTAACAACCCTCCCTTGTGTGCTAAATTATTGTAAACCTAAGTTGAGTTAAATCTAAGTGTGATATCCTCCCTTGTGTGTTAAATGATTATAAACCTAAGCTGAGGAAAGCTAGGTGTGATACCCTCCTTTGTGGGTTAAACTATTCTAAACCTAAGTTGAGGAAAGCTAGGAGATATGTAATATGAAAAGAATTTTTTTTATTAAATAAATTAATAAAATAAATCACATGGACGGTGAAGCACCAAGAGAGAGGAGATTCTTGCCAAATCCCATTGAGGAATGGAATAGAGATGAATCTTTCATGATAAAGCTTCTAGATGTGATTGTAGATAATATTGGATGGATTGGAGATCCATCGAATGGATGGGAAATAAAGATTCATTAGACATAATATATTTGTGGGAGATAAAGGCAAGCTTTTATGAGGAAAAGCCTTGTGGGAGATAAAGACGATCTTTTCCGAAAAAGACCTACGCAAATGGAAAAATCCATAAAAGCAGGACACCGCTAATGGAAAATAAATCATGAAAGAGGGTATTAAATACCTATTGCATTGATCAATTGAGGACAGTTGATGCATGGCAAGAACATCAGCTCGAGGGGAATTAGAGGTGATTCATGGTTGGGTGGTGACATTTTAGTCGGATTCATTTGCATAAAATGTTATGTATGATGTTTCTTCCCTCTCTTTCTAAATTTCGTTTAGTTTATGAAAGAAATTGCATGAAGTTTCCTAGCCATGAATGAATGAAGGAATTGTATATAATTATTATGTATGATTATATTTGTCTCTGTTAATGGCCTTAATGAGATTTCGTATATGGATGCATGTGATAGTATGGTTCATTATTAATTTTGGGTAAGGCTAAACTAGATAACTATGGTATATATTATTTATGTTAAGTGTCTAATGCTATTCCTTTGACTACTTGTACATAATCGATATAATAACCATATTAATCTGACAGGGAAGTAGGGTGGTAGAACTATGAATTATGTATGATGCAAGATTCCATTTTATGCATGTGACACTAACTGTATCATATATATAGAAGCCTAGTAGGTAGTTATTATTTTCCTAGGCCAAGGATCTACCTTAATTAATTATATTAAGTTGCTTGTGGTCTATCCCTGAATGGGTGTGAGAGACATCTACTGAATCCAAAATGTGATCATTATCATGTTAGGGAATATAGGATCCTTTTGATGTTAATTAATACTCTTCGTTATCTTGACAGACATATATTCCTAAGACCTAGATGTATATGGAACTGCTATGGAGAAAGCTTCTAGTAATATTATTTAGAATTTTCCAGACCATGCATATCTCAAGACTTACATATAATATAGATGGTTTAGCTTCCCTCGCATGTTTCCTAAACCTTACCTTCACTAATCCTTTTCTTTGTGCTTGAGGTGTGATTCATGACGAGGCTAGCGGAAATAGATACAAGATAACAGTTGCATATGAACCTTGAAGAAGTTGTGATTTAAGCATGATGATTGATCCAAATAGTATCTAAAGGGTTCATTGCCCTCATGATGTATATTGAGTTAATATTTTGAGTGTAGTAGCCGGGAGGATCACCGTGTATGCAAGAATTGGTTAAGTAGACGGTGAAAAACCCTGAAACATAATTGTAAATAAATGAGATTTTAAAATTTTTGGAGACTATCAACAAATTTCTAGAGGTAGGTTGAAGAGGTACGTTACAAATGGTATCAGAGTGAAATTTAAAACATTGAGTCCTATTATCGACTAATCCACCTCCCCAACATTTCATTGACATGTTTTTAATTAGAAAAATCCTTATAATAAAGACAAAACTCGAATTAATACATGCATGGTGATGTAATTGAGTTAAGGAACGAAAATTAAATTTTTATACATAATAAGAAGATGTTGATTAAAGTTCAATTTTTGAAACATAGAACATGGGGATATTATTCCTTAAAGATAGAAGCCAATATTAAAGTTGAAGAATTTATAAACCTTCCATATATAAATTAGGGATCGATTGTTATGAGAAACATTTTGGGTAAAATTAGATGGCATAAGAGGCCTCGTTCCTAGTGATGAATGCCAAGATAAATATACATATTGGGGAATAGTTGTAACAGTTAATACACCAGCCATCCCAACAATATTCCATCTTGGTCAAATTCCACTTCCGATCGATTACCTCGTCATTCAAATAGGCACAACTTGCACGACTTGAGAATTTCTTTCCAACTAAAACTATTCCCCCCCTCCCCCCAATCGTCTCCAACCACTCCGGTCGGAAATGATCAAGTTATTCTTCCTACCCATGTAGAAAAAATAAATCCAAGTGAGAGTTCACAGTGGAAGAATTGTCAATTGTGTGAACGCAAAGGACGATTTTATTTGGGAGCATTAATATCTATGTAGTCAAGTTGTTTTCATAATGACTTCTCGTTCTTGTGTGAGAAATATAGTGTTATCATTTGTTTGCTATTATTTCTTCTACCCTTTGTTCATCTTCGCCTTCTGAGGCACTTACAATGCAATATGGAGGTGATAAAATGACCAAAGGAGAATCTTGGCCATAGAAAGGAGTGTTGCACAAATACATGTTTTTGTCGGACTGGAAGAATTGTAATACAAATGTGCGATTTCACTTATGATGTTTGAAATATTGGCTTCGGCTGCTTATTGTTTATAAACTAGACTTCAGATTTTTAAAGAATACATTTCACTAATAGAAATTATGACTTCTTTCACTTAGCATAAAAGGCATATGCTATAATTCGGGAAGATGAAGGTAAAATTTATGCTGAGACTTAGAAGTGATAGCAGCGGGATTGGGTGGGAATTTTTTAATGCATTGATGGATCATAATCCAACTATCTAAGAAACCTAAGTATGGTCCAATATGATGTGATTATGCACAACTTGTCTGTAATCATTTTGTAATGGCTACAGGTGTATAAACAATGACAAAGTAGAGATTGTGGCTTTCATTTTGATTTTATGGAGAAAATCACATCAATAAATGCTGTTTCCTATTTTTTGTTTGCTTTATGTTTGATAATATCATCAGGGCATTATCATCGTGTGTAGGATATAGTATCAAGCAGAGAATTGATAAGCATGTACGCCAATAATGATAGTGTGTAGACCACGACATAAAAATCTAACCTTCTGTTTACTCGTTGTAATAATGTTTCCTTGTTAAACTGTTCACCCTCATAGGGTGATGGTTATACTGAGTTGAATTAACAAACATCCTTCTGATCAGATAAATGAAAAGACATAATGGAAAATGCCAAAAAACACTATCACTATATTCCTTTAGATGTCGATCGAGTGGCTACATTGTTCCATGAGGATCAGAGACAAGCCAATGCTCGTTGTTTCCTTTGACCAACTGCTATTTGCTCATACTATTTCCTTGATAAGGCTGTTGTTTATTTTTAAATACTACTTTTCGGTCGGTTTGACCACATTTTCGAAGGGATAAAGGAAGTCATAGCATGGCTATTTATTTTTGAGCAAGTACAAATGCCTATCCACCAACTGAAGACATTGGATAATGATTATCCAAAAGGGTGGGATAGAGTTATCGACACTTGACTGTATCCATACGATAAACACGTATAAAAACTGGAACGAGGGATATTGTCATCAAACAAGTGCTCTATCCATTGATGTGGGGAAGCTACTCATAAGTAAGGAAGAAAGCTCGGTCACTGTAGACCTCGTTATGCTCTACAGACAACATGGTTGAGTGTTATTTCCTTCAGTTGATTTAGTTATGTTTGAATGAGTTAATACTATGTTTAAAATTTTTCTCAAAATCATTCTTTTTGT
The DNA here is from genome assembly GCA_000404065.3 of Pinus taeda. Classification (NCBI taxonomy): domain Eukaryota; kingdom Viridiplantae; phylum Streptophyta; class Pinopsida; order Pinales; family Pinaceae; genus Pinus; species Pinus taeda. The sequence goes on along the minus strand of APFE030881463.1, from coordinate 99,546 downwards.
GGGCATTACCAGCTCTTCACACGAGGAAAAATGTTGATGCGATGTGAATTGATACATAAAGGTGGAATACATGCTAATTAGAAAACTGTACGATGGTAGAAAGCGTGTTGGTAGGGAAAGGAAGTTCAGTATCTACACCCACTTTAATGAGCTTTGGTATTTACAATTTTCATGTCAAAACTATTGTATTTTAAAAAATAAATAGACACCTTGAGTTCAAACAGTCTCTTCAAAAATTCTTTAGCAGTTGCATCTTAATGAAATGTTTTTGCGTTTAGTTCTTTTATTTCTCATAATCTGCAGAAAGGAAGGTCAATGGAAAAGGGTGTAAAGTTATTTTTTATATATCACTATAAATTCTCTTTAGCAGTTGCATCTTAATGAAATGTTTTTGCGTTTAGTTCTTTTATTTCTCATAATCTGCAGAAAGGAAGGTCAATGGAAAAGGGTGTAAAGTTATTTTTTATATATCACTATAAATTCTGTCACAACCATTGTGGTTGCACTTGCCACGAGAGGCGTTGATTTTGCTGAGACCATAACAGTACACAAATTTTCTGTGAAGAATTTTGCTGGCAAAAATGGATGTCGTCACTTGTGTAACTCATGTGTTATGTGATGGGTGTAACTCACTAGTTACCTGTAGTTAGTAATTTTAAGAAACATTAACCTACTTGTATATATTTAGTTGTTTTATCTAAACATTGGAATTCGACAAGGAGTCGACATGAATATGAAATAAAAACGTGCAAAAATTGTAAATCATGCTCCCCAGATCAAAGGATCAAGAATTCCACTAGTCATGCATCAGTGGATTTAAATTAATAAGTGTTGATGCATTGGTGGTTTTGCGATGCCCATGTTGAAATTGCAATTTATATTGCTTGATTGTAAGATAACGGTTGACAATCATCAGGGTGACGACATAAACTACTTCTACCTGTTTGTCTGTGTTTTACATACGTATTTAAATTTCAAGGTAGCTCTCTCCCGATTGCTTGCAAGATACTTGAATTGTCGACATTAACTATCAATATGCATAGACAAAAGTGGAAAAATGGTCACAAACGTTATTATGCCCCACTGGAATATTTCACGCTGTTATGAAATTAGATAACTTTCAACCATGCCAATTGTGCATTTTTAACTAAAAAGCTTCAATCAAGTGAAAAGTTAAGTAAGTATCCATATAAGCAAAGTAGATCTAATCAAGTTTTGAATAACTAACTTGCAAGAGGCGGAGAGAGATGGTAAAATTTTAAATAATGATTGATAACATGGTCATTACAATAAAAGGAAGAATTGTTGAGTTATGTAAGGGTAAATATCCCCATGAATAATGTTAAAGATTACAAAGAGAATGTAAGATTATGAAATGGCATAATTAATTTCCAATGTAATTTGCCTATATATAATGCATTTTGGTGTGTAATTTGTCCTTAAAAAAATGACCGAGGGGAATCTATTTTAACATGTTATTATATACTATGATCTATGCATTGGATATGCATATTGGAACCTATAAGTATTCTTGTGTACCACAAATAAACTAGGATAATTAATAAGAATCAATTCCTAATGCTTTTGATTGATGGAAGAGAGATCATGTTAAGCTAATAAGTATCTTCTTAAGAGTATGGAACTCTGCAACCTAAGAGCATACCTTAATTTATATATCTAATATAGATAAGGTTCTAGGGGTAATATCTAACCAATATGAACCCTTCCAATTTGAAAAATAAAGTGAGACATGACAAACATACTTTTTATAAGAAGTTAAAATAATAAAATGAGTTTTGAACCGTGATGCTATGCATATGGAAGAAAAATGAAAGAAAAATAAATAAGTTTTAAATTTTAATTGGTGAATAAGATAAAAATGGTACAATTTCTGTGTTCATGCATGGCTAAATAAAATCACCTAATACTTGAAAGGATGATTGTATAATAGAGAAAGTCTAGAATTGTATCATTATTTTATTGTTGTGTAATGATACATATACCCATGTATTTTCATCAATTGTTTTCTATGTGTTACCATAGTTTCACAGTGGTCATTCAGTTACACATGTTTTGAAGAGGATCATGCTTAATATCCATGCATAGTAATGAGTCATATGAATCTTCCATCTAAGAACTTCCTGATGAATTCGAATATTGGTTCTAGATTCGTTAGTTACCCTTATGATTTCTTACATGTTGAAAGAAGGTAAAAGTCATTGTTCAACAATCATAAGGATGTTGGTTAGCCCAATGCCTATTAAGGGGGAGTATGTTCTGTAGAAGGAAAGACCGTGATTGACCTAACTATTATATTGGTAAAGTAGTGAGGAGTTGTTGTTGTGTTGTGATAGATTGTATGTTTTGTTTCTTGGATGTCGGACATAGTGGAGTTGTGCAAGGATTGATAGTTTGTGACTTGTAGAATCAAGGATATACTGCTAGCGATGTTTACAAATAGGAATATCATGTAAAAATTTGATTTTTTGCTCCATGTGTGGGATTTGAATTGCTTGAACCATATTGAAGTTATATTTGTGTTAGAATACATGATTGGGCTGTTATGCGCAAATAATAAATAAGCAAAGTGTGCATGAATAACTTATAACTATGTTTAAAAATACACTTGCTTTGTAAGAATATGTGTGTAGATGGATCTCTCTGGAGCACTACCGGATGAGCTAATCTTGGAAGTCTTTGATGAAGAATGGGTGCAAACAGTAGATTATGAACATATTCCATTCAGATGTCACAAATTCCATGAGCATGGGCACCTATTCAGAGACCTCCCTCTTAATAAAATAGAAAACAAGAGTAAAGCTAACACAATGAAAGATACTAGCAGATCAGGCAGAGGGAGGAAGTCCAATGGAGGAGGAGAAAGAAGAAGATTGTGAACAAACACAAGATATTAATAAACAAAAATAAACTATGATGATTGGTGCAGAACTGGAAATGGACCAGGAAATGACCCAAAGTGAGATGGAAATGGAGGACCATGAACTACGGGAGATTATTGATAAAGAAAACCTAGATCTGGAAGGATTCTTGAAACAAGGAACCATTGAAGGGGTAGACTCATTACCTCCAGAGGAGTTCAATAGAGTTCAACAGTTTTTCATATGGAAAACTCAGACTAAATGGCTGGAGAGGCAAAGAAACAATGAAATGCAGTGTAACAAAGGTGTGAAAACTATGAAAACCACACCAGGATTAGCACCTAGAAACCCAGGAAAGAAAAGAGGCAGGAAAAAGCACAACGCGCTATTGATGGAATGTGGAAAGCTAATGATAGATTCACGCAAGATGAAAGACCTAACGAGCTACTCCTTTACAAATCTTTAATAATGAAGTTCACTTCTTGGAATATCAGGGGTCTAGGTAGTAAAATAAAATAGAGATTACTTAGTAATAGAATGAAACAAGCAGCTCCAGATGTGATCTTCATCCAGGAAACTAAATGTTCCATTCAAAAAATAAAAGAAATACATAGCAAATGGCTCAATCGATTTGAGTTTCTGGAAGTCAAAGCAGAGAATATAGCAGGAGGCATACTCACTCTTTGGAAACCCCAAAAAATTGGCATAATATATGCTGAGGCATCTAGGGATTATTTATTAGTGGTCATTCAACATGTGGGAGATAGGGAAAACTACCTGGCCACAAATGTGTATGGCCCCCAAAGAATGGATGATAAACTCAAGTTTCTAGATTCTCTGGTGGATGTCAGAGATAGACATGCAGGAATACCATGGATCTTGGGGGGAGGGTGATTTCAACATGATCAAATCACTTTCAGAGAAAAAGGGGAAACTAGAACTCTAAGCAAAGACTCTTTAGCATTTCAAACTTTTATAGATAATATGAAGCTAGTGGACATTGTAACGGGTAATGGTATTTTTACTTGGAACAATAAAAGAGGAGGAGAGTCTCAAGTGGCCTCAAAATTAGACAGATTCGTAATCTCATAGGACCTTATGCTCATTGACAAGGAAATGATAGCGAGAGTTCTCCCCTTTGGAGGCTTAGATCACTCGCCGATTCAACTGGAGGTTCAGGGCATTGGTACCCCAAGGAACATACATTTTAGATTTGAGAATATCTGGCTCTCCCACCCAGATTTCATCAACAACATTGCCAACTGGTGGTTATAAGATTTGAATTCTCAGGGCCAAGAATGTTCCTTCTTCAAAAAAAACTAAAGCACATCAAGCACAGGCTCAAAGATTGGAACAAGAATGAATATGGCAATTTTTTTGAAGGAAAAAAATCTGTTGAAGGCAAAATGTAGGAACTCAACCAAGCCCTTATCACAAATGGCTTTTATAATGTCAGAAGTGATCAAGTTACCAAATATCATCAAGACTAGGAGAATTTATGTAAATAAGAGGAAATGTTTTTGAGACAAAAATCTAGAGTTCAATGGCTAAAACAAGGAGAGAGAAACACTAGGTTTTTCCACAGATCCACTATGGCGAATAAAGCTCATAGCAGGATTTCTTCGATCAAGGACGAGGGAGGGAATCTTCTCAATTCACATGAAGAAATAGAAGCTGTGCTAGTTAACCACTTTTGAGGTATAACAAAGGAAACCATTTTAGATAGAGAACATTACATCAGGAACTACACAAGACATATAGCTAGGTTGGTGTCTACAGAGGAGAATTTCAACCTTAATAGGCTAGTGACTGAAGAGGAGGTTAGTGAGGTCCTCAAAGAAATGCAGAATGGTAAGGCGCCAGGCCTTGATGGTTTCAATGTGGATTTCTTTAAAGCTGTGCTGGAATATAGTCAAACATGATATTTTGAAAGTAGTAGAAGATTCTAGGATGAATAGAACTATTTTGAAGGCGCTCAATACCTCGTTTATCTCGCTGATCCCTATATAGTACTTCGCTCAAACTCCTGACCGGTTTAGACCCATAGCTTTGTGCAATTTGGTATACAAGATAATAGCCAAGGTTGTCGCCAAGAGACTCAAACCTCTTCTTCCTACACCAGTTATGTGGAACAATCTAGTTATGTGGAAGGTAGACAAATTCTCAATAACATCATTCAAGCACATGAGCTGGTGCACTCTTTGACTAGCAATGGGAAGGCTAGAATGATCAGGCAATTGGACATAGCCAAAGCTTATGATAAGTTGAATTGGACCTATATCACGAAAGTTCTTATTGCTTTTGGGTTTGATCACAACTGGGTTAGATGGGTCATGTCCCTAGTTACTTCATTCATCTTTTTAATTTTGGTTAATGGTTCTCCCTCGAAGACTTTTATTCCTTCAAGAAGCCTCGGGTAGGGAGACCCACTCTCTCCATTTATCTTGATCCTTATGATGGAAGGACTAGGTCGGTCTATCAAGCATGCAAAATATGTTGGTAAGATTAAAGGTCTCCAACTTTCTGACAATGGACATGCCTTGACTCACCAATAATTTGTTGTTGATACCATGCTACAAGGAATCCCCATGGTCAAAGAAGCTCTTGCGTATAAACAAATCCTGGGTGACTTTACCATGGCTTCAGGTATAGAAGTTAATCTCTCGAACTCTAAGATTTTTTTCTTTAACACTAATATTGCTATTTAGAGGAATATCTCCAGAATTTTGGGCTTTCAAAGGGATACCCTCCCTTCAAAATATTTGGGAGTTCCTCTAACTGCTAAACCTTTGCACAAGAGCATTTGGGAGTCAATGATTAATAAGGTGCAGGACAAAATCAGGAAATGGACTATTAGATCTTTAAACTTGGCTTGTAGGTTGGTGCTCACAAAGGTTATTCTTCAATCAATCCTAGGTTTCATGCTATCAACACTTCCAACACCAAAAGGAGTCTTGCAACAATTCAGATCCATAAAAAGAGACTTTCTTTGGGGTAAGGGGGAGGAAAGAAGGAAATGGGCCTTGGTTGTCTGGGATAAAATTTTCAAACATAAAAACCATGGGGGTCTTGGATTGGATGATCTGGAGATTCTTAGCAAGGTTTTAGGGGAAAAATTATGGTGGTGCTAGGTAAAATATCCAAAGGCTCAGTGGGCTAGTATCTGGAAAGAAAAATAAGCCAGAACTTGCCAAAATAGTGATCACATAAGGATGTCTAGAAGTATAAAGGGTTCACACATCTGGAATAAGGTTTGGGAGAATAGAGGATTAGTACAAAAAACAACTTCTGGGAAATCAGATAAGGAAATTTGGCTTTCTTTTGGGACGATAAATGGCAACAAGAACCTATATTGTTAATAGAGGACTTTTTAGATCTCAAGAAAGAGACAGAAAAAAAAGAGTTACCTAAGGTAAAAGATTTTTGGGATCAAAACAATAGTGCAGGAAAATGGAGAACCTAGATGAACATTGATTACTGGGAAGGCAACCCCTTGAAAGCAAAAGCAAAGGAGCTCATGAAATTGTTGGAACAAAGGAAGATATTAGTGACAGAAGGGCATCATCAACTTAGAGGGGGCAACAATAATGAGGGATCCTTTAATCTTAAGGAGGAAAAACGCATACTCCTTGAGTTGGACTCCCATGTTCCGGATAGGATTTGGAAGAACCTATGGAGACATCAAGGCTAGATGAAGATCAAACTTTTCATGTGGCTGGTTTATCATAAGAAAATTTTGACTTGGGATAACATTCGGAAGAGGGGTGTTCTGCGGCCTTCCAGATGCCAACTCTGTGAAGTCCAAGAGGAAACAATGGAGCACCTTCTCAATAATTGTAGTTTCACCTCCTGGTTGTGGGATACTTTTGCTTCTATTTTCCAATAGACTGACAAGGACCAAGGGAGTATTATCAATACCCGAATCAATTGGAGACGTAACTTTTCAGATTTCTATGCACTGCTTAGGCTCTTACGCCAGGATTTATTATATGGAATATCTGGAAAGAAAGGAACAAAGGAATCCTCAAGAATGAAAAAAGTCCCTCCCAAAAACTTTTTGAGCAGATCTTAAATCAGCTTAAGGAGACGGTTAGCACTTCAGTGTAGAATCCCCCTAAGAACCCACCTTCAGATGCTGAATTGTGGATTCTTCATCTGCTAGGTATGTAGGGGCTCATTGCTCATGACCTGGATAGGAAGGTAATAAAAATGGATAATAAGCATGATTTCTGGCACCCTCCCCTTCAGGGTTTTTCGAAATAAATTGATGGGGCTTCAAAAGGCAACCTGGGAACTGCTGGCTTTGGAGGGGCATTAAGGGATGAAAATGGAAGCATTATTTTCATCTTCCATTGCCATTTAGGAAGAGCCACTACCAATGTGAAGGAACTAATGGCTATGGAACAATGTCTAGATTTCATGAAGCAGGATAACTGCCATAATGTGATTGTCGAAGCTGATTCTAAGTTAATGATTAACTCGGTCAAGAGAATCAGCCATGGCACGGCACCACAAAAAGTCTCCAAACACTGGAGGCTGATCTAGGTTTTTCAACGGATTCAGCTTCACCTCCAGTGTCTTCACATAGTTAGTTTTAATCATGTGAGAAGAACGACTAATAAATTGGCGAATATCTTAGCCAATCAAGGTGTGATCTATATCGGGAGCAGGGTCACAATGGGGTTGCAAGAGATGCCTTAGAATAGATTAAAAGTGTACTGTCACAACCAAGCGGATGAAGATAGGATGGTGTTTCGAAGCAAGGCCATGAGGCAGGGTCTATATGACTCAGTTTCTTTATGCTTCACTAATTTTTTCCCAGTCTGGTCTTAGCAGGAGGTAGGTCACTATTGGCCTCTACATCCTAGGTAAACATAGATATGGATACTCCATATGGAAGCTGCTCAGAAGACTCAGGTTATAGGATGGTTGGCATAGAGGGAATAGTGCGAAGGATTGGAATCTAGGCTTTCTCGGCGGTCGTAATACCCCTCGTTCTCTTTCAATGGACACATTACTGCTCTCTGGGTGTTATATGGTTTATCGCATGCATTTTAAGTTGGAAGCGGTTTTGCTGAAATGGGAGTGATTCCATTCATCAAGCTACACGTGGCCAAGGGGAGGGATTGAATACCACCCTCATCGCGCACTAATGTTTAGTGCTTTAGACTCGTGCGATATGAGCCTATGCTGTGGGATCAAGCATCGTGGATCTATGGTCAGGAATGATCATGCATGTAGGTGGGTCCAAGGGGCTAAGCACCGTGCTTCTAGGTACCGGGATATCTTCCATTATCGTTGGATCGGGAGATGAGATTGGAAGGTTGAGATAAAAGATGCAAGTCCGGACGAGGAATATATCCCGTACTTGTTTCGTTTCATGGCGGGCATCGATGATTTTAGCACGTTCGACAGGTTTGTGGGTTATTTCCCCATGTGGACCCGATATCTCTTCAGGTTTGATCTTAAATGTAAAGTATGCTCTTGGTGCTAGCTCGATTTGAATATCGTCCGTTGGATTTTTGTGGGATGCTCGAACGGTCTTAACTTTTTCTATCTTTTGAAAGTTCTAAGGTTTTGTAGGTAGGGTTCGAGGTTTCGGCCTTTAGCTTGATGCCATTGGCCCACAGTCCCTTGTGGGCTCTTGTATTTTTTGTAATTTATTTTCCATATAAATGAAATAGAAGGTAATACTCTTTCTTTAGCAAAAAAAGAGACTTATAACTATGTTTAAGAGACAGGGAAACTAAAGGTTATTAGTCCTTACTACAAGGAAAAAAAATAAAAAAATTCTTATAACTAAATTTTTATAATATGCAATGTGCCTTAGTGAGAAAATGTCTTAAAAATAATGTTGTTAGATTTTATTTAAGATTAATAACAAGTAATACATATGGAAGGAAGATATGATTACCTGAGTGGCACACTTACATATGTTGCCTTCATGTGTAAAAGAATCACATTTTTTAATAAAAAATGGACTATGATAAACACCAGAAAAGAAATTTAGCATACTTATTCGAGAATATGTGGTAATTGACTCCGGTCAAAGATTAAACTATGGTCATCATTTTATGAAAACAAATTATAAATGATATAATTGCTATGAAAATACTATACCATGGTAAAGGTTTTCAAGATATAGTGTTATGATGGTGAGAACAAGTTGTAGTACAAGACTATATAACTATACAAACTGTCATTCAAATTAATCATTTGATTAATGCGTCTATTACAATGTGATTTGTTCTTCAGTTGGAAGGAAGTATGATTAATGGGAAACTTAAATTTAACATATTTGCAGGACATATGCATCTTTCAATGGACATGCATAATGGAACCTATAAGTATCCTTGAGTACAAACCATAGTAATTGATGAAGTAGCACAAATGATATGGACCACTGGGTCAATTAAATGGTATCTAACAATCTATTTAAATAGATTGATGTCATATAAATTGTTATGCATAATTTGTGGCAAGCAATTTTGAGAGGTTCTATTAAGGGATTGCATTGATAATGTGTCTGGACAACATAAGAAATGCTACATAATTCAAAGAGGAATTCATACAATAGATAAATCACCTTTTGGTTAAGGCTGATTTAATGCTAAAGAGGACCTAACATGTAAGTACCCTGAGATTATAAACACTTACAACTAAAATGGGTGTAGGATTGAAAGTAGTAAAAACTTTCATGTATAACTACACTAAATTATGCATGGCCAACAAGTTGTTGAGGAAAACAAATGACAATAGTAAATCATACGGGATGAATTATGTATGATAATATTAAACTTCAAAATATGTGAGTTAATATTCTACTTTAGAAAATTAAGTAGAAGGTAGGATTAAGATGAAAATATGCATGAATACAATACTATGCTACTAATATTGTAACCAAATGAAATCTAGAAATGATTTTCACTTGAAATAAAACTTTCTTGGATTCAGAAATGAACCATGCTAATGGTAATTCCTTATAAACTAAGCACCAATGTTCTGATTATGAGAAAAAGACAAAGGAATGTTTGACATGATTTGAACATAGTAGAAAACATGTAGTTAAAACTTATGTCATGTAGGTGATACCATGAGGATGGTATGATGGGTTTTAGCACATAGTACTATTTACAACATTACATACAATACCCTAAACCTCCTCAACCAATCATGTAATGTGATAATGCGATAATGCGATAATGTGATTCCTGATTTCCTGAGCTGAGATGAGATGATATCAGATGAGTTAGATGAGACACCACTTTATTAATCATAAATGTGGTTTATGGATCATTACCTTCCTAAACTTCTTTAATGAATTTATTTACCTAAAGCCAAATGAAAATTCTCAAACCTGATGACGCTGCTTTGTGGGTGGGGTAAACTTCCTTTTTTCTACCTTGTACATTTATTGATGAAAAACATTAGAATTTTATATTACGGCCCTAGTCCTACTGACAATGCGGTAGTGGGAGTTTTTGGTTTCATTGATGTATTACATCCTAAGGGCCAAGTGATTACATGTGTTACATGATTGAAATTGTATATGTATATACCTTTTGTATAATATACATTGTGAGCAGGTATGCATAAAGACATTGGATAGATGTCTAGCAGGGCAATTGACCTAGAGGTTACAGAGAAGAAGGAAAGTAAGATTGGTATAAGTAACTAGGGTTAATTGCATTTTGTCATATATACGATTACGATGAATATATATGATGAGTATATATTGTTATGTGAACTAATATATTATGACCTTGTAGGCATATTAATATGGAAAATATTCTAACTAATGTATTGTATGCAGAGAGACTCCAAGAAGCAGGTGTCTGACAAGAACACAAAGGCTTAGAATAATGAAAGCAGATAACATGCATTCTTCAAATAAAATAAATGATAATCAATAACTACTTTAATAATATTAATTAATAGATTATGATATCTATTGTAGTAAAAAAATTCATCTACAAATTCTCACAAACAGCTTTAAAATAATGTTACAAGTAGCTATGAAAGGAGAGCACTTCTTGATACCGATGTAGCTATGGAAGGAGATATATTGGGAGCACTCCTTCTGACCGATGTAAATCAGAAAAATTCCATCATATGGAAGAGCCATGGGAGTTGTTGATTCATAAACCAACTATCAATGAACGAGGACATGATGTAGTGTTACACCGAAGATGGTGTAAAGTTTAAGGGGGGGAGTATGTAACACCCCTCCCTTGTGTGCTAAATTATTGTAAACCTAAGTTGAGTTAAAGCTAGGTGTAATATCCTCCCTTGTGTGTTAAATGATTGTAAACTTAAGCTGAGAAAATCTAGGTGTGAGACCCTACTTTGTGGGTTAAACTATTCTAAACCTAAGTTGAGGCAATCTAGGCGATATGTAATATGAAAAGAAAATGTGTTATTAAATAAATTAATAATATAAATCACTTGGAGGGTGGAGCACCAAGAGAGAGGATTTTCTTGCCAAATCCCATTGGGGTATGGGATAGAAATGAATCTTTCATGATAAATCTTTTAGATGTTATTCTAGATAAGCTTGGATGGATTGGAGATCCATCGAATGGATGGGAGATTAAGATCCATCATACGTAAAAGCTTTGCAGGAGATAACGACAATATTTTATGAGGAAAAGCCTCATGTAATATAAATAAGAGCTTTTCTGAAAAAGACATAGGCAAATGCAAAATTCCATAAAAGAGGGATGCTGCTAGTGGAAACTAAATCATGAAAGAGGGAATTAAATACCCAGTGCATTGATCAATTGAGGACAATTGATCCATGTCAAGAACCTTGGCTCGGGGGGAATTAGAGGTGATTCATGGTTGGGTGGTGGTTCTCCACTCTCCAAGTGACGTTTTAATGTGATTCATTTGCATAAAATGTTTTGAATGATTTTTCTTCCCTCTTTGTCTAAATTTCATTTAGTTCATGAAAGAAGTTGCATGAGTTTCCTAGCCATGAATGAATGAAGGAATTGTATATAATTATTATGTATGATTAGATTTGTCTCTGTTAATGGCGTTTGTGATATTCTGTATATGGATGCATGTGATAGTACTGTTCATTATTAATTGTGGGTAAGGCTTAAATGGATAATTATTGTACATATTATTTATGTTAAGCATCCAATGTTGTTCCTTTGACTCCTCGTGCATAATCTATATGATAACCATATTAATCAGATGAGAAAGTAGGGTGGTAGAAGTATGAATTATGTATGATGAAGGATTCCATTTTATGCATGTGAGCTTGACTATATCATAGAGATACAAGCCTAGTAGATAGTTGTTATTTTCCTAGGCGAGGGGCTATCTTAATTAATTATATTAAGTTTCTTGTGGGCTACCCCTACATGGGTGTGTGAGAAATCTATTGAATCTAAAATGTGATCATTATCATGTTAGGAATATAGGATTCTTTTGATGTTAATTGATACTCATGGTTATCTTAACAGACATATATGCCTAAGACGAGGATGTATATGGAACTGCTATGGATATAGGTTTCTAGTAATATTATTTAGAATTTTCCATACCATGCATATCTCAATACTTACATACAATATAGATGGTTTAGATGCCCTTGCATGTTGCCTAAATGTTACCTTCACTAATCATTTTTTCTATGCCTGAGGTATGATTCATGACTAGGCTAGCGGAAATAGATGCAATATAACAATTGAATATAAACCTTGAAGAAGTTGTGATTTAAGCATGAGAACTGATCCAAATAGTATGTAAAGTGTTCATTTCCCTCATGATGTAGTTTGAGTGAAGAGTTTGATTGTAGTAGCTGGTAGGATCACCATTTATGCAAGAATTGGTTAAGTAGACAGTGAAAAACCCTGAAACTTAATTGTAAATAAAGGAGATTTTAAAATTTTGGAGTCTAAGGCCTAATTTCTAGAGGTAGGTTGAAGAGGTACATTACATGATGGAACCTTGTGTGGGAAGTATTATCTTAGTAAAGTAATTAATAAATAAAGTATTTAGATATTAACTTCCTACAAAGTTATATAATCCTATGTAACCTGTGTATTTTTTAAGAAGATTTATAAAGAAAAAAAATCCTAGGTTTTACAAGAAAATGGTTGAAATAAGGCAGTTTTACAAGTAAGGGGTTGAAATTAGCCAAAGATAATAAGATATTATTCAATGAAGTAGCTAAACACGTACATTAGAGAAGAAACTTTAGTAAAGAGAATTCCCGCTACATTATGTCAAGGAGACCATACTGGTACATGGATAACTTGAAAAAATAGTGTAAAATTGAGGGTACATTACATGTTGTAACTAAACTAAAGATTATGATATTTAGTCTTATGGCCATAATTATAGGTAGAATTGAACAAAGTAATTGTTTTCTTACATGGTAAGGAACAATAAATTTTTATGTTACAAGCAAGGCAAAGATAAGTAAATGCATCCTATAATTTTCTTAAATGATATATTTCATCTATGTTAAACAACATTGTATTATGATTGATTGATATGATTTTATTAAGTGCATAGATTTTGTAAAATTGTAATTGGTTGTTTCAGAATACCCCTACCTATACAAATTTGTATGTTGGACATCTAGGGGTTGAAATAGTTTTTTGATAAATGAATGAAGTAGTAATACCTGCTAAAAGTAGTGCCCTGTATTCCGTGATTGTTTGCATATTGAAAATGAAATGAAGCTAATAATTTAAGGAATCAGGAAAAACACTTACACAACCAAGAAATACATACATGTATTGATGTGTAAGGTAAAAACCATAGCGTTTGTTATCTTAGTCTATTAAGGAGTCAGTAACAATAGGAGATTGTTGGATATGTCTTCAACATAATTTTGAATGTTTACATGTGAAATGACTCCTTAAGTGTCTAAAATTCCTTGTATGTTCGTTACCTATTGATGTTGAAAGATGTGAATGTTGATGGAGTTGTGGATTCTATCTATTAAATGAAGTTTAATGTACAAGGATAACCCTTTGTTGTACTATTAATGTTTGTAAGATATTTTTAACTTGCACAAAACTACTTCTGTCACATAACTTATAGGACTAATATCCATATATATGTTATATTAGAGATCTACCATAATCTATCTAAAATGTAGGTAAGAAGATAATTAAGGGGGTATTTGTATTAAATATGCAATACCTAATTTGTTTTTAAATACTCTTGGAAAGTAGTTATAAAACATAATGGGTACAAGTAGTCAATGATTTCCTCTTCATGCAAAGCCTGCGTAGAGAGGGATCCTAGCCGTTTGATTTTGAATAAATAGTTTAAAGAGAAGGAAGAACTAAGGAAATACAAAGCATGAGGGAAATATTGTTTATATTAAAATAAAAAGTTATTGATTCAAATTGAAGACTAATCTTGTATATTCATTACTATGGAGCAACAAGAAGTAAGACACCAAGGGATATAGCTTACAATGATTCTATGAAACACAATGAGTTCCTAAAATAAAATATGGATAATATAGAAAATAGGAAAACTCAAGTATCTATATCTTAGGTGTAATATGTTTAAGAAATACCATGAAACTATAATGACTTATAATGTTACATGATTATATACATAGGAGTTCAGCGAAAAAAAAAATCACGCAATATATACTAAGAAGCTTTGGAAATCTTCATTCCAGATAATCGTGTCTAAGGTTTCTAGTTAAATTAAAAGAAACTATAGAGTATATGTATATAATAAAGTGTATACAAGACATTATTCAAGTATGTATATACCAATGGAAAATGTGCTTAGAAGAGGGTTTTAAAAACCCTCTATTATAAAAAAATTAAAATATAATACAAAACATGATATACCCAAAAAGAGTGTGCCTAGACGTACTTAATGCTATCACTATTACATCTTGTTTAGATATACAAAACATTTATGTCTAAAGAAAAAAATTACACGAAAATCATAATTAAGTATGAGTATGCTAAATGTTATAACATATTGCTATAAATAAACTACCATGAATGTCATGAGTAGGTCTCCTCATGACTAATAAGACCTATGGAAGAATTGATAATATCAATAAAGATGATTACATACAAAACCAATATACACCGACTCTGGAAGCTTCTAATCCAACAGAAGGGGAACCATAAGTTTAACCTGTACTTGGAAAAATTATGGATTTTGTTAGTTGCTCGGCATAATACATAAGTGAACAAGTCAGAATTGAAATCTTCTAACGCCAAATTACTTGGAGAGTCTCCACGTGAGAAACCATAAGAAAACTATTAGAATTGTAGAATAGTGAAGAATCATGGTAAGAACCACCAAAATAAAAATTGTAATAAGAATTAATTCCATCGAAACCCTTTTGATAACTATAAAAATTATTTTGTACTAAGATTCTAATGGAATTTTACGACTCCTGGAATTCCAAGAGAAATCTTTTTTACCTTCTCGATTAAGATTATTTTCTTTCAATTTTTTTTACGTTTCAAAATATGTGATTGTATGATGGGGATTTTCTGTTACAACCAGAACACATGAATAAGCTAAGAATTATGATGCATAGCGTGGCCAACGAGATTTTCAAAGAGAAAGGGGCATGAGAAAACATGTAATTATATGTCGCAAATATTTTTTGTTTTAAAAAAATTGTTTCAAATCATCACGGTGTTGCAAGGGCTGGATATAATATTGCAACATTTCATTAATGGAAGAAAAACCAGTCACGAAAATAACAAAGCATGTAAATCATCTTGAAACTCTAAAACTAAAATTGATAGTGATTATGGTGTATAGGTTCATTACAAGCGAACAAAAAATCATGGACAACACTTAAGAATAATGTTGTAAATATGCAGAGACCATTAGATTTGCACCAAATTCACCAAGTGTGGGTGTTATTATGATAAAATTCAATATTTTGGTCATGCAATATCCCAAGAAGGAATTGCAGTAGACCTTGGAAAAAAAGGTGAAAGCAATCCTTGATTGGAGTTTACTTGAAAGATGTAGTAGATATCATATCCTTGGGCGGATCATAGGATACTATCATATATCCATTGAAGCGTTTCTAAACTAACCTATTTTTTAAAAGAAAATAGTTAAAATTATATGGACCCAAAAATTTGTCAATATTTTTTTATTGGTGGAAATAATTCCTATCTATAGCTCCTATACTTGAAGAATTATTGGATTTGATGGAGCATGACAAACATGTAGGACGCCAACTAAATTCCCTCGAACAACCCACCATAATTAAAAAATATTATTGATGAGTATGAAACCATAACTATGAAGGGGCAATCTCTTAAGATTGTTGTTGCTAGTTTGACGTATTTTATTTAATGTTTTGAAAATTTTCCATAACATGATCAATCACAACATAAGCATGATAAAATGCAAGAGATAAAATAGATTACAGATGATGTCAATGAATATATCTTAAATAATGATATGGTAGATGCATGAAGGTGTGATAGGGCATACACCATTAAATGTGCATGCATAAACACTCAAACAAGTTTATTGTCATAATATGATCAAGTCTACTAATTGTGGTTAATGGTAAACATGTAACTGAGAGCAGGTTGATAGCTTAATTAGGACCCTAATGAAAGTGTGGCATGTAATCTTGAAGCACTAAGGATATGGGAAATAAGGTGTTGATGATATAACAACACAAGTGAAAACTATTCATGTCGATATTTATGTTGTAAATGTACTAACCAAATGTTGATGCTATTTAGTGGTTTCTTTAAATAAGTGCTCAATTTCCTTTTATTGATTATGACTCCTTAACTATAGGCACAATTAAAGTATTGCTTGAATGCTTGATTAATTTCATTATATGAGTATGTGTGTATGAGGTTACATCAAGGAAATGATCATGTGTTAGATAATTATACTAACACAATGTCTATTGAGACAAATGATATGAATATGAGTTCAGAGGGAAAAAACCCCATGGTTGTTGCAATGAAGAAAAATGCATGCAACTTCCAAACACCTGAACCAACAACTTGCAATGCAGAAAGAGGTGGGAACTCAAGGGAGTGAGTTTGTTGGGAGTTAATGGATGAGGTGTAGGGGAAATGGTTTTTATGTCCTTAATGCGAGATTTTTTTTTGTTTCTTTAGATTGTTGACGTTGAACATGGTCATGGCACTTTTTTTTTTTCCTTCGCTATGATTTTATTATTTTTTCTTTCCTTTTGTATTTGGTCTTGGTGGTTTCTGGGGTGTGAGAAAGGATGTAAAATAAGCTATAGAAGGAGATCTAAATAGGAAACCAACTGATGGGGCCAGCCCACATGGTCCCGCCGTCGATACTTCCCACTTGATGTTGTACCGTCAATTGATGTTATTAATCACAAGATTTCGGATATATGCAACTTGATTTTCAATCTGTGTTTAATTAAAAGGCTCTACGGTAATGGTATGTTGGTTATGTAATGGGTGGACATCTGTCCCTTCTTGGGATTCTAAAACCCCGCATTGGTATAGGGTTTCGCCACCCTTGCGTTCATTTGGTTTTGTGTTTTCTCTCGGTCCTTCACTCTGCGAGCTCTCGGTGACCCTTGCGATCTCACTGTGATTTTACTGTGATGATTTCATATTTGTTTGAGGCTTGTCCGCCTGGTTCTCTGAGCTACAAGCTCCTGGTAGTTTGCACAGTTTCAATGTGGGTTCCTTTAGCTTGTTCGGGGTTTTGTTGCTCCGAGTTCTTTGAGCTGCATGCTCTCAGCGGTTTTCACGGTTCCATTGGTTTGGAATTTGTTTTGGGAGCATTTCGTTCGTCTGTTGAACTGTCGAAACCCTAGTAAGGTTTGTTTCTCTGCTTGTATTTGGAATGTTACTGTGTTTTCTGGTGTCGGCATTAACTGGTCTCTGCCTCTGTGTGTCCTTTACTCGATTTTTCACTTGGGTTTTCACTATTGTTGCCTCTGTGTGTTGGTTGATGATTATGTGGTTCTCGATCTCATTCTTCAGCATTGATTCAGTTCATGCACGGTCTCGGAAAACTAACGGTGGCGTTCTTCATCGATTCCTCCGCCAACTTACTTGGTAAGCTATCTTTCTATGCTAGATCTTTACACTTGTTTTTCTATCTAGTTCTAACGTCTTCGGCTCCTTGTGAGCAGGAAGACAATCCGAGGATATGGCGGTTACGGCTTGTCTATCAGGTAAACGGAACCCCTGTATAATATTTGTTCATTCAAAAAAAAAATTATTCCCCGGCATTCTGTTTCCACTGCAACTAAATCTCGTTTGTTGTTTTCCCTCGCAAGTAGAGCTACCGAGGGTTTTGGCGCTTGGACACTCAACTATCCCGAACGAAATCTAGGTAGCGTCGCTCTGTTTCCTTGTGGTTTACTTGCCGTGAGTCTTACGGCGTGTGTATTGGTATTGTTGTTGGCCTCGAGCCATTGTCTGTGCTTAGTTTTGTTGTCGTGTAATGCCACTATCGAGTCGTAGGAATGGGTTTGGGGATTTATGGGGTTTGGTTTATGTGGGTAATTGTTACGGTTCCCAAGTCCATGAACTGGGTTCGTTCTTAAGCTTTTGCACATAATGTAAATGAACAATAATTTTGATGATTGTATATGAACAATGTGGAATTGAATTTGGTTATGTTTTTAAATTCGCATACCTGGATTTACTGTGGTCGTTCTCTTCACTGTAATGGTAAACTCTGATTTTGTATATAGGAAATTGTATAAATGATTTCTTGTTGTGTATTTGGCTATTCTGTTGGAGTTGCCTGTAGATGGGTGCCGTTACTCCTCATTTGAATTTGACTATCTCTGAATTCGAATATCTCCCCTTCTTGATTTAAGATCTTTGACCATGCATTGATAATATTTACACAGTAATTTAGTACAAATTATTTCACAAATGATTAGGATGTTGTAGGGATATATGTACACAGGAAATCGTATTTTTTCTTTCTATATTTCTCTCTGAGTCCGAACCCTATATTGTGCTTTTTTTCACTTTTTAATAGCACTATTTACAAACCGTCCTAACTGTTGTTAGGTTGTTCAATTGGTTAGATAGGTTATCCCTCATACGAAACTTTGTCTGGTTGTCTAGTATATTTTCTTTTCATTATTTATGCTTTTTACAACAGTAACTTAACTGTTTGAAAACAATGACTAACTAATTATTACTGCTCCTAATTACGACTTATTACAATAATCTTTAAGTAACTTAATAAGAGAAAAAGAAAACAAGTATGTTTTCCACTCAATGAATTAATCTCTCTGTCCTCTTCAGAAACCATATCCCCTAACTTTTGTCTTTGCCCTGTCAGCTAGATGCTCCTGCATCAGACTCCCGTGGTAAAAGAAATTCATGGTTCCGTTCCATGAGCTCCTCCACCGAATAGCTAACCTTCCGTATCTGTGCCGCATTGAGCCATGCGCTTTCCTCCATTGGACAGTCTCTCCACTTGACGAGATATCACAAATATTCCTTCCTACGTGTCTTCTTGGCTACCGGGGTACTGAGAATCCCTTCAATCTCATGGGATTGAGCCAAAGGCATATGCCTCATCCAATAACTGTCTCCAACTTGGGTGTCCTGTTCTGGCCGTACCACATTGTCTTCCTCTGCTTGGGCAGTATATGGGAACAGATCCGCCACATTGAAAATAGGTGATATGCCTATATCAGGTGGCAGCTGAATTTCGTAGGCATTGGCTGAGAATTTACGTAAGATCCTGTAGGGACCAATTTTTCTAAATTTTAATTTATTATACGTGCCCTTAGGAAATCGCTCCTCGTGCAAGTGCGTGAGGACCTCATCTCCAACATTAAATTGTACTTCTCTTCGCCTTGAATCTGCTTGTTGCTTGTATTTTTGTACGTTGTCCTCCAATTTTAATTTTACCTGTTCATGTAGTTTGCTCATTTCTTCGGCAAAATCTTCTCCATCTGCGCTTCTCCATTCTAATTTTCCCAAATCTTGCAATTCATGTATTCCCCGAGGATGCATGCCGTAAAAGATTTGGAATGGGCTATGTCCGGTGCTACGATTGGGCGAATCGTTATAAGCGAATTCCACTTGAGCGAGAGCATGATCGCATAACCGTGAATTTCCCCAGTCAAACTCCGTAATAAATTTCCCAAAATCCTGTTCACCACTTCCATTTGTCCATCAGTCTACGGATGATACGCAGAGCTAAAATTCAATTGTGTGCCCAACTTTTTCTACAGGGTGCGCCAAAAGTGCACTATGAATTTTACATCCCTGTCAGAAACAATAGAATTGGGTAGGCCATGTAATCTAACAACTTCCGTGAAAAACAGGTGAGCTACATACGTGGCATCACTAGTTTTTTGGTAAGGAATAAAATGAGCCATTTTTGAAAATCTATCTACCACCATCACTGAGTCATACCCCCGTTGCGTTCTAGGAAGTCCCAAGACAAAGTCAATGTTGACTGAGTCCCATGGCCTGCTCGGAACAGGTAGTGGCGTGTAAAGTCCAGTATTCTGACTATGTCCTTTCACCAGTTGGCAGCCTTTACACCTGTTCACATATCGTTGTATGTCCTTGCGCATTCTGGGCCAGTAATAAAAGTGTTTGAGCTGCTCCAATGTTTTTTCTATGCCAAAATGACTAGCTAGACCACCACTATGTTTCTCCCGTACGATATTTTCTCTCATCGAATAATCCGGGATACATAACTGTCCACCTCTAAAAAATATTCCTTCCTGCAAATTGTAGTCCAACCATGGATTTGTATTCCTCAACACGAGACTTAGGTAGACTTCAAAGGCTCCTTTGGAGTCTGTGTCGGTCTGGTACAAATCCTTTAGATGTTCGAATCCCATCACCTGTATTCTACTTTCCTGTAAGAGCAAAGCTCTTCTGCTCAAGGCATATGCCACTTTATTGGCTGGCCCACTAATGTGCTTTAGCATGAAGGTGAAAATCTGCAAGTATTCTACCCATTTGGTGTGCTTATGGTTTAATTTATGTTGTTGCATTACATATTGTAATGCTGAATTATCAGAAAATAATACAAACTCGTTGCCCAACAGGTAGTGTCTCGACTGCTTTAAAGCTTGGACCACAGCATAAAATTCCTTGTCATACGAGGAGTATTTCTACCTGCTTTCATTTAATTTCTCACTAAAGAATGCCACTAGTCTGTCTTCTTGACTGAGCATAGTGCCCATAGTTGTTCCACTTGCATCACATCGAACCTGAAAAAGTTTGTTAAAGTCAGGTAGTCTCAAGATTGGTCTCTCTGTAATCTTCCGCTTCAAAAGCTGAAAGTTGTCCTCTGCTGCTTTGGTCCAAAAAAAAGACTGACTGGCCTTTTTGATGGTGTCTAGTATTGGTGCATAGATTTCACTGAAATTTGTAATAAACTTCCGATAAAAACTCGTCAATCTGTGAAAGCTATGTACCTCAAACAAGTTCTTGGGTGATGGCCAGTTGATGATTGCTGTGATCTTTTCTGGATCCATCTTCAATTCATTTTCTGCGACTACAAACCCCAAATAAACCAGTTCCTTCTGCAGGAAAGTACATTTTTTTAAGTTTATCAGCAGTTTGTTCTGCTGTAACTTCTCTAGCACTCTTCAAACATGCTGAAGGTGTTCTCCCTTCGTTCTACTAAAAATTAAAATATCGTCTAGATAAACTATCACAAACTTGCCAATAAATTCTTTTAACATTTCATTCATCAACCTCATAAAAGTACTAGGAGCGTTGCTCAAACCGAACGGCATGACTAGCCACTCGTACAGCCCTTAATTGGTTTCGAAGGTTGTTTTCCACTCATCTCCCTCTCTGATCCTGATCTGATGATATCTAATCTTCAGATCAATCTTCGTGAAGTAGGCTGCTCCGCTGAGACAATCCATCATGTCATCCATTCTGGGTAGGGGAAATCTGTACCGAATAGTGATTTTATTCATAGCTCGTGAATCCGTACACATCCGCCATTCTCCTCCCTTCTTGGGTGTGAGTATTGTCGGTACCACACAAGGGCTCAAGCTTTCTCTGATTAGTCCCTTATCCAACAACTCCTGCACCTGTATACGAATCTCTTCATTATCTTTTGGGCACATTCTATATGCTACCTTGTTCGATAGACTTGCTCCAGGTATGAAATCGATATGATGACTAATGCTCCTCTTGGGAGGCAACTTATCTGGTAAATCGTCGACCACAATGTCCTTAAATTATTTTAACAGCTCCTGAATCTCTGTAGGCAATTCTGACTTTTCTGTGTTCAGTGACACTACTTTTGTCGTCCTTACAATCGCATAATTCACCTTGTTTTCTTCAATCTTCTTAACAAACTGTTTTCCTCCTATTAACAATGCTTTTGTTCCACTTGATTCTGCTGCATCCTCCTCTTTGATGGGTGCAAGCGTATGTTTGATTCCATCTTTCACAAATTTGTAACAATTCATCTTTCCATCCTGCGTCACCTTCTGGCCATACTGCCACGGTCTCCCTAGCAGTAGATGGCATACGTCCATTGGCATAATATCGCAGACAACTTTGTCTTGGTATTTGCCAATGTGAAATTCAACCTCGCACTGTTCATCAACTAATAATTGGTGGCCTTTCTATAGCCCCGACACCTTGTAAGGTGTGGGATGTTTAAGCCGCTTTAATCCCAGCTTTTCCACCATCTTGGTGGCAACTAAGTTAGTTGTACTTCCGTTGTCTATGATTAATTTACAACACTTTCCATGTGATTTGCAAACTGTTCGGAATAGTTCCTTCCGCTGGGTCTGCTCAGCCGTCTCCTTGGCTGGCTTCAACAACACTTTGTTTAAAACCAAAGCCTCTCCTGTTTCTGCCACATTTTCTACCTCCCGGGGCTGTGCTTCAGCTTCCTCAAGCTGCGCAACAAATGCTCCCAGCTGGCCAGCATGCTCGGCTTCCGAGCATTCGAAGGATCTGTGCCCCCACTTATGGCACCTGTAGTACTAGACATTAGTCCCTCTTCCGCTACCATTTCCTCTTCCCCACTGATATGGCCGACCTCCTCTAGTGCTATCTCCCTTCTCTGCTATCCCTGAATCTCTGGAGTTGCTGCCTTCTTCACTGTTAGTAGCAGTTCTCCCTCTGCCATAGGACTATCCTCTTCCTCTGCCATTTCCTCATCCTCTCCTATTATTTTGTTTCCTATTAATTTTTTCTTCAGCCTTTACAGCACTCTGAAAGGCTTCTTCTATATTTCGTGGAGACAGAATACTGATCTCATCTAGTATTTCCAGCCTCAAGCCATTCACATATCTCGCTATCTTCTCTGGAGTATTATCAGTATAACCATCCCGCAAGTTGACACGATAAAACTCCTCTGTGTATTCCTTTACAGTCATACCTTTCTGCCTTAAATTCTGCACTCGTCGATAAAGTTCGACCTAATAGTCTTTAGGACAAAATCCGCCCTTCAGTTTTGCCACCATTCTTGGCCACTTCTTTATCGATAGCTTTTTCATCCTCTTCATGTCCGCTTGGACACTATCCCATCATAAAGCATTGTGTCCTTTTAACTTGGTTGCAAAAAATATAACTCTTTTGTCCTTACTCATCTCTTCGTTTTCGAAATACTTATCTAACTCACTTACCCAATCCAGCAGAACATCTGTGGATAGACTGCCATCATAGTTAGCGATCTCAGGTTTGGGTTTTCTGTTGGCTAACAGTACCGATCTGAACAGTCTTATCTCCAGGGCTTCTTCCTCTGATCCGTCCGTAGCAGTTGTTGTTTCTTCCTCACTATCATCCCCAAGTTCTGGGTCTCTTCTCCTTCCTACCTCCACTGCTTCTAAGAGAGCAGTAAGGACTCTCAACTCTTCTCTCAAGCCCTCGTCTGCTACTCTGCGCACACCTCTTCCACGTCCCCGTCTTTGAACTTCCATTTTTTTTTCAATAACCTGGCTCTGATACCACTTGATGGGGCCAACCCATGTGGTCCCGCAGTCGATACTTCCCACTTGATGTTGTACCGTCAATTGATGTTATTAATCACAACATTTCGGATATATGCAACTTGATTTTCAATCTGCATTTAATTAAAAGGCTCTACGGTAATGGTACATTGGTTATGTAATGGGCGGACATCTGTCGCTTCTTGGAATTCTAAAACCCCGCCTTGGTATAGGGTTTCGCCACCCTTGCGTTCATTTGGTTTTGTGTTTTCTCCTGGTCCTTCACTCTGTGAGCTCTTGACGACCCTTGAGGTTTCACTGTGATTTTACTGTGATGCTTTCATATTTGTTTGAGGCTTTTCCACCTGGTTCTCTGAGCTACAAGCTCCTAGTAGTCTGCACAGTTTCAATGTGGGTTCCTTTAGCTTGTTCGGGGTTTTGTTGCTCCGAGTTCTTTGAGCTGCATGCTCTTGGTGGTC
This sequence comes from Pinus taeda, assembly GCA_000404065.3. NCBI lineage: Eukaryota > Viridiplantae > Streptophyta > Pinopsida > Pinales > Pinaceae > Pinus > Pinus taeda. Next base: position 75,301 of record APFE030881463.1, on the reverse strand, counting down.
TTCACGGCTCCATTGGTTCGAAATTTGTTTTGGGAGTATTTTGTTCGTCTGTTGAACTGTCGAAACCCTGGTAAGGTTTGTTTCTCTGCTTGTATCTAGAATGTTACTGTGTTTTCTGGCGTCGGCTTTAACGGGTCTCTGCCTCTGTGCGTCCTTTACTTGATTTGTCATCTGGGTTTTCACTATTGTTGCCTCTGTGTGTTGGTTGATGATTATGTGGTTCTTGGTCTCATTCTTGAGCATTGATTCGGTTCATGCACAGTCTAGGCAAACTAACAGTGGCGTTCTTTGTCGATTCCTCCGCCAACTTACCTGGTAAGCTATCTTTCTATGCTAGATCTTTACACTTGTTTTTCTATCTGGTTCTAACATCTTTGACTCCTTGTGAGTAGGAAGAAAATACGAGGATATGGTGGTCACGGCTTGTCTGTCAGGTAAACAGAACCCCTGTATAATATTTTTTCATTGAAAAAAAATTTAATTCCCCGACATTCTATTTCCACTGCAACTAAATCTCATTTGTTTTTTTCCCTCGCAAGTAGAGCTATCGAGGGTTTCGGCGCTTAGACACTCAACTATCCCAAATGAAATTCGAGTTGCATCGCTCTGTTTACTTGTGGTTTGCTTGCCCTGAGTCTTACGGCGTGTGGATTGGTATTGTTGTTGGCCTTGAGCCACTGTCTGTGCTTAGTTCTGTTGTCGTGTAATGCCACTATCGAGTCGTAGGAATGGGTTTGGGGAATTATGGGGTTTGGTTTATGTGGGTAATTGTTATGGTTCCCAAGTCCGTGAACTAGGTTCGTTCTTAAGCTTTTGCATGGAATGTAAATGAACAATAATTTTGATGACTGTATATGAACTATCTGGAATTGAATTTGGTTATGTTTTTAAATTTCCATACCTGGATTTAGTGTGGTTGTTCTCTTCACTGTAATGGAAAACTCTGATTTCGTATATAGGAAATTGTATAAATTATTTCTTGTTCTGTATTTGGTTATTCTGTTGGACCCGCCTGTAGATGGGCATCGTTACTCCTCCTCTGAATTTGACTATCTTTGAATTAAAATATCTCCCCCTCTTGATTTAAGATCTATGACCATGCATTGATAATATTTACACAGTAATTCCGTACAAATTATTTCACAAATGATTAGGATGCTGTAGGGATATATGTGCACAGGAAATCATACTTTTTCTTTCTATATTTCTCTCTCAGTCTGAACCCTGTATTGTGCTTTTTTTCACTTTTTAATAGCACTGTTTACAAATCGTCCTAACTGCTATTAGTTTGTTCAATTGGTTACATCGGTTATTCCTCATACGGAACTTTGTCTCGTTGTCTAGTATATTTTATTTTCATTCTTTATGCTTTTTAAAATAGTAACTTAACTGTTTGGAAACAATGACTAACTAATTATTACTGCTCCTAATTACAACTTATTACAGTAATCTTTAAGTAACTTAATAAGAGAAAAAAAAACAAGTATGTTTTCCACTCAATGGATTAATCTCTTTGTCCTCTTCAGAAACCATATCCCCTCACTTTTGTCTTTGCCCTGTCAGTTAAATGCTCCTCCATCACCAACTAGAATTGCAAGACCCTAATTTAACCCTTTGCCGAAGATAAATGAGAATAAGGGGCTAAAATAAAATTGTAAAACAATTAATATGGACCTAGAAGAGTCCATTTCAACAAAATATGTTGTGATATCATAGCCATGAAAAAGGAATATAAAGGAAGTTGTCCTAAAATTATTCATGTATAATGCATTTGATAATGCATGAAGTGTGGGTGGTGGGAAATCAAAATAAACGCATAATGATGGTATATGGTGTGAAAGATCATTATTTGTGAGCCATCATAAGTAGAAGGGTAAGAAATTAATCCTTATGAATGTTATGATCAATGTGTTAATGGTATAAGAATGGAAATAGTACTTTCCATTCTTTCATTTACACAATGAGGTCATTTAATGGATTCCATGCCACATGGAATATCGATTGCGTAAGTGTACAATGATATATTGCTGATAAATATTGTTGATGTGCTAACACTAATGTTTCTGACCCTTGTTGGGTGCATGAATGAGAAGTGATAGTTTTTGCCTAGCATGAATAAATGCATGCTAGAATTGAATGTGAATATTAGATAGAGTGAACGTTACTCTAGAATCAAGCCATCACCCTCGTTAAAGTTCAATGGAAGTAAGTTATCCCTAAGGAGGATACCTAGGACATGGAAGAGAAAATGAAGGAAGATAGGATGACTTTTAATCTGGGGGGAAGATGTAATACCCATGGTGCAATTTGTTTCGCAAACATTATTATTTTATATTTAGTTCTAAAAATGGAAATTGAAATTTGGTTGTGGGGCCAAGATTATGTTCGATTGAATTATGTAAATAATTTTTATAATAATAAATAAATATGTTTCTCCTATAGATATTAGGAGAAACAACATTTGATTATTTTGGGCTTCTTTGTTGTTCGAAAAATTGGGGAAGTGGCTGAGTCCAAGTTGTAGATAGAAAAGAGGAATGTGATAGTGGTCACAACTATAACCTTCCTCAATTATCCCAAAATTCATGGGAAAAATATTTCCACTAAGAAATACATGTTATAATGTGAGAAAAAATAAGGATAAGCATTACTAGATAGAAATGTTATGTTGGGCGGAAATATAGAAACAACATAATTGAAGATAGATGTTACACTTAGAACAAACATTGATGGAGAGATATGCATGCTTAATAAGTAAAAAAGTTTTTTTTTTTTTTTTTCTATTTGATGATCCTAGGTAAAGAAAAAAAGGTGGGAAAACCTTAAAGCAAGACTCTACTAAAAATCAGTTAGGAGGAAAGATAATAAATACTACTAAGAGAAAAAAATGAGGGAAGTCTTTAGAGATCATCAAGGAGAGAAAAGAGAAGCCTTAGCTTGGGGGCAGTTGTTGAGAGTACAACTTATTGGTTGGGTGAAACATGTTGGTTCCTATAGTATCTCCTAAAAACTATGTTTTTGAGATAAGTAGAAACTATGTTATTGATATAAGTAAATGACTATTTTATTTTTGTGTTTTATTATTCAGATTTTCTATAAATAATCCTAATTGAAATATATGTATAATGAATAGGACATGTAGGCAAAAAGATATGTGAGAACATAAAAACCCGCTATCTGAAATATGTTGAAAAGTATGCATTGATGGATGTTTTAATTATTGAGTTCTTCTATATTTCCAAGAGGATAGATAATAAACGCTTCTATATTGTCAAGAAAATAGATAAGAATATATGCATTGATGGATGTGTTAATATCAGTTCTTCTATATTTCCAAGAAGATAGATAAGAAACATTTTATTGTATTGTTGATAATGGTAAATACTAACGAGAGGATGATATCATATGATTGTTTACTCAAATAACTAAAAATCATTGAAAATGATAAGTAGTAATGTTGATAACTAGTATGTAGTAGAAGTTAAACGAAAAATCTTATGAATGGCATGTTGTTTTGTACAAGTAAGCCCAACATAGATGTATGTTTATTTATATAAAATACTATAAAGTTGTTTATATAATAAATAAACCAAAGACATGGGCAGTTATTTCTTGGGTAAAGGATACATTTTTTTAATTGAACTCTCATTGTAAGAAATTTTTTGAATATATTAGTTTTCTAGTCCAGTATTACTTATTGTTGTGAATATGATGTTTAGTTATATTTGTAAAATGCTATTTGAACAAAATTACAAGACCTGCAAAAGACTATTTTTCTATATAAATCTTGATTATAAAAGACCAAGCACTGGCTTGACTGAAATAAGGTATTTTTTAAAGATTTATTTTATTTTTAAGGATTATTTTATATATATTATATATATATATAAAATATCTAGCAATTATATGGTTGAAATTCCCACTAAAAATATATGCAAATATATTAAGAAAAACAGTATTTATATGAAAATAATGGTAGATGTTTTGTTGAAATCATACATTTAAGCATATATATAAAATATAGACCAATTTTTAAAGAAATTAGAGAATGTTTTTTTTAAATAATTTAGAAAAATACACACTTTAAAAGCACATTTAAATTAGTGGCTCAAAAAAATTTAATCAAATATTAATATATGGGTTTGAGGACCCAAGAAAATTAAATAGAGGTACAATTGGTTGTAAATAAGAATAAAATTCCGAAACAAATATGCCTAAGCAAAGTCTAGAATTTCACATTGGCGAGATTCCTAATTTAAGAATGAATATGCTAAATATACTGTGATAAAATAATCATGGCCAAATTTGGTTGGCCTTAAACTCCATATGAGTGAGGCGTTGATAGAACTCATACCTGGAAAGGTAACCCTTTATAGAACAATGAATTGATGTAGAAAAAATGTTGATTCTTGTTGAAAATCTAACTTGTAAGAAAGTGAAAGGGAAAAACTCCCATTAGTTTCTCATCCTATCATTTAATAATAAATTAAAAAAATTCAAGCCATGGGATTTATCCGTGAGACTATCTATGGGTTTCTTAATGGTCATGGCTATCGAGGGCCGTCGAAAGAAATAGGAGAGTTAAACGACGAAATTTAAATAAATATCATAAATGTGCAGGAACCAGGGGAAGAGGATGTTTACGAATAGAAACCCTTCTGCTGAAATGAGTAAAATGGAACCAGAACGCGATTAAGAGTATTTAAAATGGTGAACTATGAACTTGAAAATAAGTAACATAATAGCTGATAAAGCTACCACCGGAATAGAAATTTGGGGTACATCAACATCCTCATACGAAAAAGAGGAATTTATAAAGTAATACAAAAAAGCACTAGGGATTATCGCAAAATCTTGCTCCCTGAGTTTGACAATGATGGAAGTTGTTGATTGTACTAGTCCCTAGTTGAATTACATGACAACATATAATGTTGTCATTTCTTTGTTGTTATTCACTTTCTTTAATCGTCATTGAGCTTTTGAGTTAAGAACAAATTAAAGGGAAGATATGTTATATAATATCTTTTTCTACATGAGTTTGTCATACTTTTATAAGGTGTCTTTTTTTTTTTTTGTAGCTCAAGCTTTTATAAGGTGGTTGACAATGTTTGTATTTTCTGTATTTCTACAATATTTTTTAGTTTAGAGTTTAACAAAGTTCACTAAAGCTTTTTGCTATTATCTTCAAATGTTTAGTTACTTATATATTGTAATGGGATTCAGTTCTTACCATTCATTTGACTGTTGTTGTATTCTCTGAAATACTATAGTTTGTGCTTCGTTACCTCACTAGGAGAAGGACATGTTGTGCGATAAAATTTTGTTTATGCTTTAACTTAAAAAGGGTGTTAGTTTTTGTATTTTACAATATTACCTTTTATGGTGAGCCAACTATATATGGAGTAAGTTGGAGTATAAATTCTTATATTCTTTCATGCTAGCTGCTCAACAATCAACACTACAATGCATTATGGAGTGTTCTTTCACAATAAGCAATAAAAAAATCTAATACACTACAAAATATTTCATATTAACCTAAATTTTTTAAATAAAATTTGAATATTTTTTTATTAAAATAAATTAAAAATTTACCAAATTTACAAACCGCCATCCCCATCTCAATCTCTCTTTTCGCTTCCCCTTAAGAGTTCACCCATTCTAAATAAGTCTACTTCGCTTTCTTCTCCCGTCCGTCTATCTAGAATCACTTTATATATATGTTACACTTCGCTTACTCTGTTAGTTTAAATATGTTTTCTCAGGAAAATTTACTTTTTCATTATAGAGGCTAAACGACCTAAATTTAAATAATAAACAAGAAGGGCTGCGGGGCAGCTAGTCCCTGCCCGAGCCCAATAGTCAAACAATAAGTTCACCTTTGGCTTTTTTGGAGAGCATGACGGAGCAGAGAGCATGACGGAGCAGAGGCAGGCGTTGCAGCAGCCGGTTGAGACCGGAGCGTTTGCGTTCTACAAAAGCAAACATAGTATTCGAACTATAACGACAAAAGTAAACTTCGCTAAATTATACCTTGTTGCTGAACCTGGCTCTCGTGTTCATCAAGGACAACGCCGTTAGTCTCAGCTTTTCTACTGAGCCAACACTGTGCTCGTCTGCATTGAAAATCTCGAAACCATTAGCAGCAGTTAGCCATTGAAATTACACAATGAGCAAGAGAAACGATTAATACAGATTTGGCCGCGGGACCACCAAGAGTAAGCCGCAGGTATCGTTGAAGTCCATAGAAAACCACGCCTAAAAACAATGCACAGTTCAGCGAACAGAAATCCAGTTGCATAAAGTTTCAGAAACTAACAGTTTTTGAATACTGATAAATTACCCCTCCAACGAACATTTTGATGCGTTGAATATCTTGCATTGTGAAACTGGCGGAAGCCGTGACTTTAGGCATCCACTCCACTCCAGGACCCCCCCGAATTGGCAACTCGCTATCGTTCATCCATTTCACTCTTAATAAACAGCTCATCAAATCGAGCAGTGTGTACCACATTATAAGCATAACGGTTAATAGCCGCTGGTATACATTATGAATGGTGAACCCACGCCTAGTAAGCAATTCCTCCGTAAAGCCACGCAAGCCACGTGCATGCAAGCCACGTGCTTGTTTGTCAACATTGCATGCAGCGGCCAGCACAGCCTCCGAATCCAGGGAGCTTTTCTTTCCACCGACAACACGAGGTACTTGGTTGGCATATTTGCTGCATCAAAGCAGAGGAAATGGCGATAACTGTTTGTCTGGTTAGCTTGATGTGATGAATTGGGGTAATTGTTTTTATGTTTTTGGTGTGGCAGGCGTTTTTTGTTGCAGGTGGGCAAAACCCAGAGACTCTGTTGTCTGGTTTTGTGTTTGTATTTTTATATTGGGCAAGTTGAATGTCGGTGGTTTTGTGTTTGTATTTTTATATTGGGCAAGTTGAATGTCGGTGGATCTGCATAATGCACAGCTCAGAGCAGAGGCTCAATTGATTCGGCTTTCAGTACTGCGACTGCAAAAACGAGGGTTTTCTGTTTTTCTTTTCATTTTTTGGGCAATCTCGGTGTGAATTCATCAAAAAATGATTTCAGATCGTTATAGAATGCTCTAATTTATTGGCGTCAGTATATTGAACGATTCCGATCGGCTCTCTATCGGCTATTTCAGGGCAAAATACAGGTAAATTTCTAAACATTTCTCGTCTTTAGATGTGAACTGTCGTTTGAAATTTCCTTTTTCCCATTTATTACAGTAACGACTTGTCAAGAATGGATTTCAGCTTCTTTTTACTTTGAAACAGAAAAAACTCGTGTTTGGTAATCCACGGCGAGGTTGATTTTTAAGGGTTTGATTTGGGAATTGTTGGGTTTTGGGTTGGTAAGAATGGGTTTGCGTTCAGTGATTTAACATTCTTATTTATGGCTTCGTTGTCGTTATAAAATTTGTAATAAGTTTACTTTGTAACATTTTAGGTTCAGATCCGAAATCTCATGGTAATAATTGACTTCATAGTCTCCGTATTGTCGAATAGTTTAATTAGTAACTTGATAATCCGTCCAGTCCAATTCACTGAGATAAGTATTTTTGTCCACCGGTTATCAAGCTTGAGATTGTATTATCATGGAGGCCCTGGTTAAACCTTCGACTGGCTGCGGATGTGGCGAGGTGCAAGTCCTGCGTGACTTTGATTGCACATAAATGTTCTTCATAGTGCAGCTGCATAGCAAAAAGACATCGGTGGTTTTATCTTCAGGGGCTTTAGTTCAAAGCGTCTCAGTGGGGCACTTCCGCTAGAGATTGGTAGCCTGACAGCATTAAAAAAACTGTAAGTACAATTTAATATTGAGCATAGTAATTTAGAAATTCGTTGAAATTGTGCATCACTGATGTTCAACGATATTCATTGATTCAGGTCCCTTGCACTAAATAATTTGTCTGGCCCTGTCCCAAAGGAGCTTGGAAATCTTCATAATTTGATATTATTGTAAGATCTCCCCCTCTCTCTACACACATGCATTGCACAAATATCAAATTAAGCACTAAATGGGAAAGGAAAAAGAATTGCCAAACTAATTTGTTGTTTCGCATTTTCCTGCTTTCCCTATTGTAAGGTTCTTTATCAATCACAGGCTATCAGTTGAATTAATTGTAGTACAACAACTTCATTCAATCTGTGGGTCCTTAAGAAACAACTGGTTTCCATGATTACCGAAAGCAACAAGCAAATTAAGAAACCATGAACTATTTCTTACTCGGTGGTTTTATCTTCAGGGGCTTTAGTTCAAACCGTCTCAGTGGGGCACTTCCGCCAGAGACTGGTAGCCTGACAGCATTAAAAAAACTGTAAGTACAATTTAATATTGTTATTTTAATATATTTATGCCCCTATACTGTGAGCATAGTAATTTAGAAATTCGTTGAAATTGTGAGCGTGTTTTTGACAGATATCTGCTAAATACAGTAACAATTTGAGTAGTGCTCGAGTATAAACAATCAATGGGAGATTTACCTCAGCGGTCATGCCTTGATCTGTTTCTTCTTGGCTTTCTTCTCTGCCAAGGATTCAGCTGCCTTGATCTTGCTCTGATTCAGCGGTCATGCCTTGATCTTACAGACTATTCACATTTGGGCTATCGAGAACATTTAAAGGCAGGCCGTTGTTCTCATGCAAATTACCGTTTTGACATGCCACTGCAGGGATGGTTCGACACGGAAGGGCAATGTTGACACGGCAGGGCCACCATACTTATGGTTTAACATAAGTACAAGTTTTGTTAGTTCTCCTAACATTAAATGTTAGGAGATTAATGCTAATGCAATCTTAGCATTAGTTCATGAACTCACTATCATGCTATATGAACTCACTCACTGTCAAATGACCTTGTCCTAACTTTCCGTATACCTGCCCGTATGCCTCGTTTTGAGGCCAAATAAGATGGAAAAGCCGTTGATTGGTTAAAAGAAAAAGAAAATATAAAATATTGTGCTGGGTTATCGTTTCATGAAATGAACTTTGTTTTAAGTTACATAACATTGATTGGTTATCGTGCAAGTTGCTTGGTTATAGAGCCGAAGTAATGCTAGCATTCCAAATCGATTACTATAGTCCCTGCCAGCCCGGAAGGGCAGGGACTAA
>APFE030881463.1:53453-64274 GCA_000404065.3 Pinus taeda | reverse complement strand
TAAGGGATTCATATTATAAACCTGAAGATTAATAAACCAAAGTGATGAATAAACTTAAGGAATTATTAATATTATAAAACCAAAGGATTGTTAACATTATAAACTTAAAGGATTAATAAACCCAAGGATTAATATTATAAACACTTACGATTAATAATATAAACCCAAGGCATTAACAATATAAATCCTTAGTATTAGTAAACCCAAGGCATAAGTATTATAAACCCAACACATTAATATTATAAACTCATTGAATCAATATTAAAAACCAAAAGGATTAATAAACCCAAGGAATAAATATTATAAACCAAAAAGATTAATATTATAAACACAAGAGATTAATAATATTATAAATCAAAGGGACTAATAAGATTATAAACTCATAGGGGAGAGCGGAGCGGGAGGAAACAATGACGGTTCAAAGGATAGCAGAGACAGTTTCTGATGGAGGACGACAGAGGAGGGAGCTCGGCTCCCTCCTATAAGGACGCAGTCTGCAACAAAGGAAAAACAACAGAATGTAATAACAAAGGTGTGGTTGGGGAAAAACAGAGATAATGCTAAGGGGACAGAGGGAACTAAGACCAAGACAAATAGTAGCATAAAGGAAAGGAGGAAGAAGACAAATATCTTGGGTCACGAGAACACAGGCAAAAGGGACCTTGCAAGCCAAAAGTTGCAATCACACGAAGAGTAATATTAAATGACCCAACTCTACAAGCGCACAAAGAACACATGGGGAACTATGCCATTATTTGTAAATTCATGGGACTATGGTCCACTAAAAAAGATTTTCAAACGTGGATCAAGTATCACTGGAAACCCAAAGGAAGCATTGACCTACATCTTGGGTCAAAGGGATTCTTCACAGTGGTGTTCTCAAATATCGAAGACAAAGACATAATATTCGAAGGAGGACCCTACTTTTATGCAACAACTAGTCTCTATATGAGGCCTTGGAGGATGAACTTCATCCCATAGTAGGAGACCTTCACCTCGGTTCCAATATGGGTAAGGCTATATTCACTACCTCTTGATTATTGGCAAACAGAATCATTAGCAACTATTGGTAATAAACTAGGATGGTTTGTTAAAGTTTATGAAGCCACAAGAAGAAGGAAATATACCTCCTTTGTAATAATATGTGTGGAGACGGATCTATCAGAAGCTCTTCCAGATGAAGTTATTCTGGAAGTTCATGATGAGGAATGGGTGTAAATAGTGTACTATGAGCATATCCCATTCAGATGTTGTAGATGCCATGAACATGGACATCTGCTCAGACTGCCCTCTCAGTAAAGTAGACAACAAAGAACACCTCAATACTTCGAAGGATACAGAGAACTTTCAGAAAGTGGTAAGCAAAAGTAAAGAAGGAAAAAGCGGAATGAAACAACAGCAGAACGAAAGGCAGAGGATCATCCAAAACATGTTTCAAGTGCTGGATGAGAATGAGGATAACACGAAGGATGAACAAACCCAGGAGAAAGATCCTAAGGAAAAAGAAATGGAAGAAAATAGGAAACAATCTCAAGACATGGTATACCATAATGAGACTATTATGAGTGAGACAAAAATGGAGATGGACTAGGAAATGACCCAAAGCAAACTATATTTAGAAGATCATGAATTACAGGAAATCTTAGACAATGAAAACTTGGATCTGGAAGAATTCTTGAGGTAGGGTTCCAAGGAAGGAATAGAATCAATACCTCTAGAAGAATGCTCTAGAATACAATAGTTATTTCTATGGAAAACCCAGGAAAAGGGATTGGATAAAGGTAAAAGTATTCACAAGTAGGAACACAGAGGGGTGAAAACTATGAAATCAACTCCAGGATTAGCAGCTAGAAATCCAGGAGAAAAAAAGGGCAAGAAAAAGAAAAATGAGCTCTTGATGGAGTGTGGAAAGCTAATGATAGATTCGAGTAAGATGAAAGGCCTAACTAGTTACTCTTTCACAAATATTTAATTATGAAGCTCATATCTTGGAATATTAGAGGTCTAGGCAGTAAAAGAAAACAAAGAATGTTAAGTCACAAAATGAAACAAACATCACCAGATATCATCTTTATTCAAGAAACAAAATGTTCAATTCAAAAGTTAAGGCAAATCCATAACAAATGGATGAACCATTTTGAGTTTCTTGAACTGAAAGGAGAAAACATAGTGGGAAGTATTCCCACTCTATGGAACCCCCAAAAAGTTAGTATTTTGGATGCGGAGGCATCCAGAACTTATCTATCGATAATTATTCAACTAGTGGGAGTTGTGGACACTTTCCTCACCACAAATGTCTATGGGCCGCAAAGAATAGATGAAAAACTAAGACTATTAAACTCCTTAGTGTAGCTCAAGAGTAGACATGAAGGAATACCTTGGGTCTTTGGAGGAGATTTTAATATGATCAAATCTCTTTCGGAGAAAAAAGGGGGCACCAGAATACTAAATAAGGACTCAAATTTGTTCCAAATTTTTACTGATGACATGAATATAGTGGACTTGGCAATGCAAAATGACCTATATACTTGGAACAATAAAGGAGGAGGTGAAGCTCAGGTTGCTTCCAAGTTAGACAGATTTATGATCTCCGAGGAGCTTATGCTACCAAATAGAGAAATAACAGCTAAGGTACTCCCCTTTGGAGGTTTTGATCACTGGCCGATTCAATTAGAACTCAATGGGTTTGATTCTCCCAAGAACATACCCTTTAGGTTTGAGAACATCTCGCTCTCCCACCTAGATTTCACTAATAATGTTGAACAATGGTGGGCTGAAGATCTTCAAATCCAGGGCACGAATATGTTCACCCTACACAAAAGGCTTCAGCATATTAAATTCAGACTCAAAGAATGGAACAAGGAGGTTTTAAGCAATATTTTTGTGGAGAAAAAGGCAGTGGAAGCCAAACTACAGGAACTCAATCAAGCATTGATCACAATGGGTTCTGATAAGGACAAAAGTCAACTAGTTGATAGACACCATCAAGAATGGGAGAATTTACGCAAACAAGAAGAAATCTTTTGGAGACAAAAGTCTAGAATTCAATGGCTTAAAGAAGGGGAATGTAATAGAAACTTTTTTCATAGATCCACCATAGCCAATATGGCTCAATACAGAATCTCTGAGATTTTGAATGACAAAGGGTAGTTACAGACCTTTCACAAGAACATTGAAGAAGTGTTGGTTCAACATTTTAGAAGTATCACTAAGGAGAATATTGTAGAAAGGGAGCAATGCATCATAGAAATTGCAAATAACATTCCTAAGCTGGTGAATAGAGAGGACAATTTCAACCTGAACAAACTAGTCACTGAATAGGAAGTTAGTTAGATTATCAAGGACATGCAAAATGGAAAAGCTCCAGGTCTAGATGGTTTCAATGTGGATTTTTTTAAGGCTTGCTAGAACATTGTCAAACAACACATCCTGAATGTTGTGGAGGATTCCAAGAGGAATAGGACTATTCTGAAAGCCCTCAACACCTCCTTCATCTCTCTAATCCCTAAACTAGATTTAGCCCTAACTGCTGATAAGTTTAGACCCATTGCCTTATGTAATGTGGTTTACAAGATTATTTCTAAGATATTGGCTAGCAGGCTAAAACCTCTTCTTCCTTCTTTAATCTCAGGTGAACAATCTGATTATGTGGAAGGTAGACAAATTATTAATAATATCATTCTTGCACACAAGACAGTCCACACGCTAACCAGTAAAAAATAGGCGATATGATCATGCAACTAGATATTGCCAAAGCTTATCACAAAGTCAACTGGAGCTATATCAAGAGGATCCTTGCTACGTTTGGGTTTGATCATACCTAGATTAGATGGGTGATAGCTCTTGTAACTTCCTCTAGATTTTTTATTCTGGTGAATGGATCTCCCTCAGCTATCTTCACTCCTTCTAGAGGTCTCAGGCAGGGCGACCCACTTTCTCCCTTCCTTTTTATCCTCATGATGGAAGGATTGGGCAGAGCCATTAATCAGGCTAAATTCTTGGGAAAAATTAATGGACTTCAATTAATCGAGAATGGCCAGGCAATGACTCATCAACAATTTGTAGATGACACAATGTTGCATGGAATTCCTACTATCAAAGAAGCTTCAGAATATAAAAAAAGCCTGAACATTTTTGCCTCGGCCACAGGTATGGAAGTAAATCTCTCCAAATATTTTTTTTTTCTTGAATACTAACATTGCAATTCAAAGAAATATCTCAAGAATTCTAGCCTTCCAAAGGGATTCCCTCCCTTAAAAGTATTTGGGAATTCCCCTTGCAGACAAACCCCTGCACAAGAGAATTTGGGAGCCGATACTCAATAAGATGCAGGATAAAGTTAAAAAATGGACCATAAGATCATTGAACCTAGCTAGTAGACTAATTCTGACAAAGGCTTCCCTACAGTCAATCTCGGTGTTCTTGTTATCAACTCTTCCAGTCCCCAAATGGGTCTTACAGCAATTCAGGAATATCCAGAGAAACATCCTCTGGGGAAAGGAAGAAACAAGGAAGAAATGGGCACTTGTTTCTTGGGATAAATTCTGCAAACCTAAAAGTCATGGGGGACTAGGTTTAGATGATCAGGAAATCCTAAGTAATGTACTAGGATCCAAACTCTGGTGGAGATGGATGAAAGAACCAGAAGCTCAATGGGCTAAAACCTGGAAAGAAAAATATGCAAGCTCTTGGCAAACTAATGATCTTATTAGAATGACGGGAAACATAAAGGGCTCTTATATCTGGAATAAAGCCTGGGAAAACAAATGCCTAATACAAACCACAATTTCTTGGAAATCAGAGCAGGGGATCTTGCTCTCTTTTGGGAGGACAAATGGCAACAAGAACTAATGCTGCTAAAAGAAGACTATAATGACCTCAAGCAGGAAACAAATTCCCAGGGACTCACCAGAGTTAAATATTTCTGGAGTCCTTCTTACAGCTCTGAGAAATGGAGAGATTGGGGAAGCATAGAATGTCATGACAATAGTCCCCCCAAAAAAAAGTTGAGGAAATTATGACCATTCTAAAACAAAGGAAAATCTTGGTTGCAGAGGGGCAAGATCAATTAAGATGGGGCCTCAACAAAGAATGCTCCTTTAATATTAAGGAAGCTAAGAAGATTCTCATGAACCTGGATTCCAGAATGGCAATGAATTCCTGGCGACAGTTCTGGAGCCATCAAGGGTGGATGAAGATCAAGCTATTCATGTGGCTAGTTCACCATAAGAAAATCTTAATTTGGGACAACATTAGCAAAAAAGGTATTATTGGGCCCTCTAGATGTCAACTGTGTGAAGCCCAAGAGGAAACAATAGAGCATATTCTTAATAGCTACACCTTCACCACCTGGTTGTGGGACTCTTTTGCAACCTTTTTTCAACAGACATATCAAGATAAAGAAAGCATCACAATCACCCTGATCAAGTGCAATACGAACTTTTCAGAAAATGAATTTCTCAATATGGCCTGGGCCTTTACACCTAGCTTCATCATCTAGAATGTCTATAAAGAAAGGAATAAAAGGATTTTCAGGGATGAAAAGTCCAATCCTCTTCAACTGTTGGATCTGATCTTGAAGCAGATTAGAGAGACAATGGGCATAATTGTTTGCAATCTTCCCAAAAACACACCCACAATGAATGAGATGAGAACCCTCAGACAACTGGGAATGCAAGAAACCATTATCAATGGACTCAGAAGAAAAGAAGGAAATTTGGGAAAGGAAAAGGATTTCTGGCAGCCTCTGCCGAAAGGCTACCTGAAATGCAATATAGATGGGGTTTCAGAAGGAAACCCTGGAATAGCTGGTTATGGAGGGGTGTTAAGAGACGAAGATGGAATTATAAGATTCATTTTCCACTGCCACTTAGGTAAGGCCACAAATAATATGGCTGAATTAATGGCCTTGGAACAATGCCTGGAACTACTTAAGCACACTCATAGTTCAAATGTCATCATAGAGCAGACTCGGAAATCTCTATAAAAGTTGTTAGACGAATCAGTTGTGGAGCAAATCTAGAGAAGGTCTGAAAACATTGGAGACTAATTCAAGTGTATCAAAGAATACAAAAACATCTGCAGAGTCTGCGAAGTGTTAGTTTCAGACATGTCAGACGGGAAGCCAACAAACTAGCGGATACTCTTGCCAATCAAGGAGCGTTTAATACTGTAAACATATTTGAGATGAACTGGAACGAAATGCCTCTGGGAAGAATAAAATCTCTTTGTGAGGAATAAGCGGCAGAAGATAGAGAATTTTTCAAACATTGCGCCCGAAGGAAAGAAATTGTTAGATAATTTTTATTCAAGTTCGACCACAGTTCTCAGGGAGGCTTGGGGAAGGAGGTGAGGGCTATGTTGTCTGGTTTATACCTGGTGGAATGGGGCCAACCCCTTCCTTTTCGAATTGCTAATCAGGATCTACCCACGATCTACGGGGGTCTCTGTTGCTGGTTTTGTCAAGGGAGTGTCCGGGATTTGGCAGCTCTTATTTCCTGGCAAATTTGTTTACCCAGCTTTCCTCTCCCCAATCAGAAAACCAGGATATGGTGGTTTCTGGGTGATCGTGTTGAATTGGGATGGTAAGTGGTTTATTTTTTTTTTGCAAACGATCCCATTAGACGTCTGCCACGTGGCTAGCATGGGTTTTTGATACCACACTCCATCGTGAGATAAGTTTCACACATTTTAGGTGGTGCGATATTTCGAGATGCTGTCCAATCTCTTGGGGATGTGTCAATCATCTGATCTATTGGTGCTTTTTTGGTGGGGCCTCAGGCCTTGGCAGGATTTTTGCTCGACTAGCGGGGGGGTTTGAATGCCTTAGTTTAGGCTTTTGTTTTGTTTAAGTCAGCCTAAAGTTTGTTGTTTTGAAGCTCTACCTGGCTTCTTTCTCTTGGCTACCCTATCGCTTCCGGGAGTAAAGGGTTTTGTATATTCTGTAAATTTTTCTAGATATAATGAAATAGAAGGAACTACTCTTGCTCAAGCAAAAAAAAAAGATTATAAACTCACATAAAATTAATCAACTTAAGAGATTAATATTATATACATAATGTATAATAAAGCCAAGTGAATAATATTAAATCATGATATTTATATTATAAACCCAAGAGAATATAAACCCTATGATTAATATTATACAACTAGTGGATTAAAAACCCTAGGATTAATATTATAAACCCTGCAGTGATGAAACTTATGATTATAAACCTTAAACCCAATATTATAAACCATAAAAAAAGTATAACCACAATATTATAAACTACCATATTAAACCCCAATTTATTCAATGTCGTAATGTAATGTATCATTGTGACAATGGTTGTCACACTTCTTGTTGCATTACGACAATGCTTGTCACACTAGGACATTAGATAAATTTCCATACAATTCCGCCATTATTAAACCGTAAAATTAAACCAAATATGATAAACTGTAACATTACAAAACCCAACATTATAAGCCTTAATATTGATATTATCACCCTCAGGAGTAATATTATAAACCCCATGATAAGTATTATAAACCGTAGGAATAATATTATAAATGCTAAGATTAATATTGTAAACCTTAAGGTTATACACCCGTATATAAATATATTAAACCTGAGGATTATAAACCATAATATTAGTATTATTAATGAAATGGATTAATATTGTAAACCCAGGGGATTAGTAAAACTAAGGTATTATCAATATTACAAGCCCAAGGGATTATAAACACTAGGGATTAATATTATAAATCCAAGGAATTATTATTATTATACACACAAGGGATAAATATTATAAACCAAAAGGATTTATATTATAAACACAAAGGATTAATAAACCCAAGGGATTATTAATATTATAAACGAAAAAAACTATTATTTTTTTGTAAGATTGGTGGGACAACATCTTCATCATGTCCAATATATCACCTCGATCAAGGCGGGGAATCGATCCGGTGACTTCACATCAAGGAGTGTCTTAATAGGGCAGTTGATCACTATCTATCTAAGACCCCGAGAACATAAACCAAAGAGACTATTATTATAAACCCAAGAGATTAATAAATATAAAATCTAGGATTAATATATGAAACATATGATTATATTTTAAGCTCTCATTTTATAAAACTTAGTATATTATTATACATATTACCGATTAATATTATAAGTCCAAGGGATTATTGATATTATAAATTGAAGTGATTAATAAACCCAAGTGACTAATAATATTATAAAATCAGTGGAAATTAATAAACCTAATATATAAATCTTATATACCCAATGTAATCGAAAATAATGCATTAAACCCTAAGATTTATATTATGAAACCAAGGTATTATGAACCCTAAGATTAACATTATAAAATCAATAGATCAAAAACCCTAGAATTAATATTATAACCCCTAAACTCAATATTATAAACCAAAATAAACTATAAGAACAATATTATAAGCCAGAATATTAAACCTCGGTTTATTCAATGTCATCATGTAATGTATCATTGTGACAAATATTCTCACACTGTCGCATAACAACAATGCTTGTCACATTGGGACATTAGATAGAGTTTCAGACAATTCCAACATCACAAAATTAAATCCTAATATTAAACCAACTGTGATACACCATAATAGTAGAAAGTCCAACTTTATAAAACCTAATATTAATATTATTATCCCTAGGATTAATATTATAAACCCTACGATAAGGATTATAAAATGTAAGAAAAATATTATAAATGCTAAGATTGAAATTATAATTTCTTGCATCATTATTATAAATCCTGATATTATAAAATCCAATATTAAACCCTAATATTAAACCCAATCTTACCAATCCAATATTAAACCCCAATATTATAAACCCAATATAAGACATAATATTATAAACCTAAGGGATTATCAATGATATGGGCCTAAGGGATTATTAAAACTAGAATCAATATATCAAACCTATGATTAATATTATAAACCTTAATATTATAAATCCTAATATGTATCCCTAATATATTATTATCCATATTAAAGGCTAATACTATAAACCCAAGGGATTATTGGTATTATAAACCCAAGGGACTAACACTATTATAAACTCAAAAGATTAATAAACACAACCGATTAATATTACAAACTCAAGGGATAATAAACCTACCATAGGATTTATATTATAAACCTTATGATTATACACCCTAATATTATAAACCTTGAACAAATATTATAAACCATAAACAAAATATTATAAACCAGATTAAATCCTAAAGCCTAAACCAATTATTATAAGCGAGACTATTAAACCCTCACTCATTCAATGTTGTAATGCAACATTAATTAAATTGTAATGTAATGTATCAATGTGACAATGATTGTCATATTGCTTGCCAGATTGGGACGATTCTTGTGACATTGGCATGTTAGTTAGTTTCATCTACAAATACAACATCACAATATTAAACCCTAATATAAAACCAAATATTATAGACCCTAAATTTAGAAAATACAACATTATCAACCCTAAGATTACTACTGAAATCTGTAGGATTAATATTATAAGCCATATGATAAATATTATAGACCATAGAATTAATATTATAAACTCTAAGATTATAAAACCCAATATTAAAATCACAACATATGAAATTATGATATTAAACACATTATTATAAAACCATTATTAGAACATGAATATTATAAACCCTAATATTAAACCCCAACTTTGTAATGTTATATTTTTGACATTGAATAACGTGCAATGTAATGTAACTTTGTAACAATTATTTATGGATTAATTGTTTCATTAATTCAATGTTTGTTAGAATGTGACGTTGGATACATTTATATATCATTCCAACATCATGATATTAAACCCTAGTATTAAAATAAATATTATAAACCTTAACATAATAAAACCCTAAGGTAATAAACCCTAATATTAATATATTAAACCTTAAGTTTAATATAATAAACCCTAGAATTACAAGCCTTTGTACTAATATTATAAATCCAACAGATTATTGATATTATAATCCCGAGGGATTAAATTTTAAACCTGAATGCTAGAAAGTATATATTACAAGACCCAAACATTATAAACCCTCATTTTATAAACAGAATATTATAAACCACAATGTTATAAACCTGTTTCATTAACCAATGTCATAAACCTCAATGTTATGAACCAAACATTATAAACTAAATGTTATAAATGAATGTTATAAATCCCAATGCTATAAGCCAAATATTATAAACGCTAATGTTATAAACCAAATGCTACAAATCAAATGCTTAAACCACAATGTTATAAACTAAATGTCATAAACCCCAATATAAATCAAATATTATAAACCTGATAACATCAACTCAATATTAAACTCTAATATTAAACCAAATGCTATAAAATGTAATATTGAACCCTAATTTTGTAATTTCGAATTGTGATGTTGGATAAATTATATTGTAATCTAACATTTCGATAATGATTGTCACATTACAAGAAAGTTTCATCATGATCAACAATGACTATAATTGTTTACTTTATTTGACATTTTAGACTAATGTGGTTGAGTATGATTCACCATTAATATTAATTATTAACAATAATAAGAAATTGTGTTTGAATGAAGTTGAAGAATGTTCACTATTAAACATAGTAAAAATTCCAATTGAGGGAAAATATTGTTGTATGTCACAAACATTGTCGCAATGTGTCAACATTATAATGTTGCATTTCAACATTAGATAAATTGTAATGTCATGTAACATTAGGACAATGGTGCGGACTTTGCAACAATGCCTTTCCCATTGCAACATTGGATATATTTGTGTTTGATT
>APFE030881463.1:14331-52339 GCA_000404065.3 Pinus taeda | reverse complement strand
TAGATCTAATATTAAATCGAACATTAAACCTTAATATTATAAACCCAACGTTTAACTCTATTATTAAATGTAATATTAATAATAATAATATTATAAAACTACTATTATAAACTTAAATACTAAACCTAGTATTATAAATTATAATGTTATAAACCCTATTATTAAAGCCTAATTTTGAAACATCAAAATGAAATATTGAATTAATTGCCATGTAATATAACATTGAGACAAATATTTTCAAATGGATTGACTATGAATGATTATGTTTAACAATTATTTAACTATGATTGACCACAATTGATTATAGTTATTGATGTTCACAATACATGAAAATCATTGACCATGTTTTGACTATGAATGACTATGTTTAACAATTATATGGTTATGGTTGAGCATGGTTTCATTATGTTTGATCAATATTGACTATGGTTGAGCTTCGTTTGACTATGAATGACCATTTTTTGACCATCGTTTGATTATGTTAAACTAAAATTCAATATGATTGATTATAGTTAACCATAATTGAATATAAGTTGACTATAATTGACCATATTTTGACTATGGTTTATTTATAGCTGACAATGATTTGACTATGGCTGAGATTGCAATGTTGGTTGTTGATGGCTAGCCATTGTTTCATTATCATTAACCATAGTCATCCACTATGGTTCAATATAGTTTACTATGGTTCATTACAGATCACTTACAAATACTCCATGTTATCGTGATAAGTATGGTTTAGAATGGTAGTCATGTTAACTACTATTGAGTATGATGTTATATTGGCTATAATTGACTTTGTCAACAATAGACAGCCAATGTTATTATATGTTAATGTATATGTTAATTTATAGTTAAGTGACTATAAATGTGTGTAATGAACCTCTTTTGCCTACGCGGAAATTTCCCCTGTAGGCACCATTCAATTAACAAATTATTCATTTACAGCTGGGTTTTTTTGTGGGCACCATGAGTGTTTTAAATCAATCAACGCAGATATAATGATTACAGTACTCTTTAGATCAATCCTTAGTCAATAAGACGCACCTAGGACAAGGGTTAATTTATAGCATACAATTAATAGAACTCTTTGATATCCCTATCTTATCATATTTGGAATAAATGTTTGATTTTGATGTAGCTAAACAAGCTAAGAACAATGATTAAAAATGTCAATACTAGTGGGCGACGTGACATCGTCAGTTCTTTAAGCAGCATGGAAGAATAATCAACAACTCTATGGGAGACATTTCTGCATAACTCTTTCACATGCATAAACCTTAAAATATAAACATGATCATAATATCTTTGACATTCATATGCATTCGTATGTGGGTCACATGCATTACTCTACCATCATTTCCATAAGAGAGGGAATTAAGCAAGCCATAATTATTTAACATCCTTCAAGTAAGGATTTAAACATGATCACATACCATGCAAGTAAATCTCATCTAAATAGAGGGAAAATCATTAAATTTATTAATATCCAAGCACTGGTAATTCCTTCAAATATTATCAGAACTATGAAAAACTACTCGTAAGGATATTGGAATAGTAACAGAGAGAGAGTGTAAGAATCAATATACAGCCATTCCATATAAATGACACCAACTAAATCTCACTTAGAGGGAGGAGCACCACCACCCAACCATGAATCACCTCTGATTCCCCCCGTGCTAAAGATCTTGCCAAGGATCAACTGTTCTCAATTGAGAAATTCACTGGGTATTTAATACCCTCTTTCATGATTTAGTTACCATTAGAGGTGTCCCACTTTATGGATTTTTCCATTCGCCTAGGTCTTATCAGGAAAATCTCGTGTTTATCTCCTAGGACGCTTTTCCACATAAAAGATTTCCTTTATCTCTCGCAAAGCTTTTATGTCCAATGGATCTTTATCTCCCATCCATCTGATGGATATCCAATCCATTCAAGCTTATCTAGAATCACATGGAGAAGCTTATCATGAAATATTCATCTCTATCCCATTCCTCATGGGATTTGGAAATCATCTCCTCTCTCTTGGTTCTCCACCCTCCAAGTGATTCATTTTATTAATTTATTTAATAATACATTTGATTTTGACATACATATCACCTAGCTTTCCTCAGCTTAGGTGTAGAATAGTTTAACCCACAAAGGAGGGTATCAAACCTAGCTTTCCTCAACATAGGCCTACAACCTTTAACACACAAGGGAGGATATCTTACCAAGATTTCACTTAGCTTAGGTTTAAAATAATGTACTACATGAGGAAGGGGTGTTACATACTCCCCCCTCAAATTTTACAACTTCCTTGGTGTATCACTACATCATATCGTCACTCACAGGTAGGCGGGTTCCAAATCAAAATCTTTCATTACTCTGCCATCTGATGGAAATTTTCTAATGTACATCTTCCATGAGTAATGCTCCCAACATCTCTCCTTCCATAGCTACCTATCACACATTTTTTCAAATAATTTGCGAGAATTTATTGATGCAAAGTTTAACTATGATAAATATCATAATATGTTACTATTAAAGCAACTATTGTTTATCGTTTATTTTATCTGAAGAATGCATGTCCTCTGCTTGCATTCTTTCAAGCCTTTGTGTTCTTGTCTAACACTTGCTTCTTGGGGTCTCTCTGCATACAATACATCATTTAGCATATTTTGCACATTAATATGCCTGCAAGGTCATAACATATTATTTCATATCACAATATATTTTCATATACATATATTCATTGTGATTGTATATATGCCAAACTGTGATGAACCATAGTTACTTATACCAAACTTACTTTCCTTCTTTAGGGAATCTATAGGTTTTCTTACCTGGCCAGACATCCATCTAATGACTAATTCATACGTGCACACAAGGTACGTTATACACACCAATACACATTTAATTTTTCAAACTTGTAACATATGTAGTCATATGGTCCTATATGTATTGTTGTACATTGTTCGGTTGTGCTACAACCTATAATACCATCCTCATGGTATCAACTGCATGACATAAAATTTATCTGTATATTTTTCCACCATGTTAGTATCCTACCAACATTCATTTATAATGGTTCATCTCCATAATTAAGAAACTTTCATGTCATGTGTAAATCAATTCTAGATGTCATATAATAATTTAAGAGTCATCATGTACACTATAACTCAATCATACCCATAACTTTCAGTTTTGGGATTCAATCTGTCACCTTTACCAGGTTTTAACAACAATGAAATGTACCATAAGGAAGACTATTGACTATGATACTCAGTCTATCATACATATTTAAAGTCTCGTGATCACCAGAGCAAATTTGGCTCGTTCTTAACAATTATTCCACACATACACAATTTATGTCATAGGATTGACCATTTTCTTTTTTTTATACCCCTAGATCTTTTTGGTCATGCATACTTCAGTGTAGGTATGACCTCATTCAATTACAATATGCATTTTCATACATCTCCCATATAGAGGTTATAAGTGAAATCTATATTATTTATCACTTCACACCATTTAAATTTTTATGTGAGGTGTGACCCAAGGGTATTTACACATTAGTGCCTTAAATCACCCTTAAACTAGGAGATCAATTCTAAATTCATGGTTTATACAACAATCATTAGTCCACTCAAAATTGTTTTGTCATACATCAACCCCATCATGTTCAATTTCCATGTATACCTTACTTGGTTACAGAGATGTTGATCATTATTAATGCATGATGATGTATACAATATATTGTATTACATCACTGCACCTCCTTCACAATCTCATCCCATGAATTGATATGTTCTTTATGCCTCTTTCATATCTAGGTTAAGATATTAATTTACTTAACTACAATCCCTCAGTTTCCAACCTATGCATGCTAATTTACTTATGCGTAATGAACTGATAAGATTTTGTTTGTCAAACAATGTGTAATTCCATCATTTTCTTACTAAAATAATTAATCTATTGACAAACCATATCCAAAGTAATTTACATCATTACTATCCACGTGAGCTAATAAACACACCCACATTAAATTTGAAAAACAACTTTAAGGCATTTAGTCTTATAAAAGACTTGTCTTTAACATCCTCTATCCCTTCTTGGGATCTTTTAAGCATTAACTTAAATTCCTTAAGTTATGTTTTTAACTAGAAACCATACAACTCATCATTTGAGTTTGAATATGATTAGAATGAGGTGATGATATTACTAATTTACCTCAATTAATTTGTATTATATTACCCTTTTCCGTTGCATAGCATCCATGTCATCTTAGAACAAATACGAGTAAAATGTTGAGTATATTAACTAATTAATTATACCATTAACATAGGTGTAATGATTAAATCTCCAGTTTGCATTTATATATAGACATCCATTTTAGAGGTTTGTTTAATGATTTTTTTTAATATAAACATATTTTACTATTTGACCTCAATTACACCACATATGCAAGCACATCCCGCAACTCATTTCAACCCCACAATGAATTCTATATGCAAGGCGTCCATGTATTTGTGTACTTAAGTACTCATTTATTTTTGTACATGTATTATTTATTATCAAGATTTAGTATGCATTAATATTATGGCCATGCTTTATCAAGGTTACCAATTGTTTAATTATTCTCTATGCATATATTCAATCATCGCTTTCCAATCATGACATATAGTCATTATGTCCTCATAGGAACAATCAACTATAGCTTAAGTTTTGAAACTTTCAAAATATATGATGAAATTTTCAGCTCCTTATCTTGGAAGGGGACTCAATAAAAGTAACTTATTAACCTGAATAACATGTTACCTTTTCACTTATCAATGTTTTATGCATGTAAACATACAAAAACAACTTCTCATAACCATATACCAGATAGGCTTCCCTTGACCGTCATTTGATCATTACTTATAATCAACACCTACTTGCTAAAAAGTCTATACGATAGCAATAATAGGTGAAGTATAAACAATATTACATGTGAAACTCCGTAATTTTCTCAATCGTCATCTTTCTTACCCAAGGCAACCATCACACATTATAACCCAACATATCAATGATTCAATCCTTTAATAGTATAAAAAGGAGGTGATATGTTTTTTCCTGTATCGTAATAACCATCAGTGCTGATATGTGCGATTAATTTTATAGTGATGGTTTAAACCAAATCCAATCCTTGCATATATGCTACAGTTGAACATAATGATACAGTGACACCTAATGCAGTGTATAATTATACCAATGTAATTTGTATAATATGTATGCCCATAATAATGACCTATGCAATAGTACCCTGTGAATTAACTCATGCATGTAATGTGATACATGCATGATGAATTCTGACCATAGTTAACTATTGCAGAAATACGTCTGACAATACATGCGTGTGATGCATATTTACATGAATGAATTGTGTATATTGCTATACATTAAATAAACTATACACATAATAAATATGCATATTGCAATATATAAGTTATATGCTAAGTACACGTGACTTCTTCAACTATAGATATATTGAATAAAGGATATAAAATAGTTTGCAGAAAAGAACTTAAATACGTTCAAGGTCACACCTCAAGTCAAACATGGTGAAACATGAACAAGTTTGAACACCAACATAAATTTCGACGGAAAAAAATGTTCAAGGTAAAAGAAATCTCTAGAGTTTCAAGGTGACATATCCTGGACACATTACCGTCATGCCACAGTATTACACTCTAACCACCGCTTCTGCCTATTATTCCGCACTCGAAGCTCAGACGCTCTTGATTGTAAAATTGCAACTCAAAAGACCATCATATTTTTAAGTGGCGGTGTAATCGACTTACTTGGAATTATAGAAAAAATTCTTTAATAATATTAAATATTAAAGTCAAAATCTTGATTTGTTCTGGCAATTTATTTAACATCAGAACTTTTAGCAACAGTCGGTACCAAAAGGTAAACTATATTTACCACCATAAAGCAAGGATTGCTACAAAATTGTTGCATGGAACGTTTCCTGCTAAAAGGAATCAGGAAACAGAAAAGACAATAATATCCCTACTAATAAAACAGGGATTATGTAAATTGCAACATACAGGAACATCCCAGGACTTGACAAGGTTCAAAGCATTTTAGTTACTTGCTTGTATTATCTCTCTAGTAGTGACCACAGTGGTCAATCTTATCTGGTTACCGCCCATTTCAGCACATCCTCTCAGACTCTCATGGTAGCGCTAGAGAAATCTCATTCTCATTTGCACATTGTAGGTTAGATAATCTCATGAAGCTCTAAGAATGGACAAGCTCTTGTTGAATACACAGAAGCATAAATAAAAAACAAACAGGGATAATTATCAAATAAATACACAATTACATCTCGTGGCTTGCATGGGCCTGACAAGCCTGCTCTTCATCTAATCATCGATGTTTTACATGTTCGTAGGCTACATTTATAACAACAACAAAAATAAGGATTGGCTTTTCATCCAATGTAATCCTTAGAATAGTTCACGATTCTAGAAACTGGGGAATATCAATTTATTAGACGAAATATTATTTTCATGGCTACATTCTTTTTATAGAAGCTACTATATTCATTGATTTTCTCGAAAATACTCTGCATCAAATTTTATTTTATTTTTTTCTGCATTGCAAAAACCCAGAGTAGAACTACTTGCCAACCCATTCTAATCACCAAACCTCTAAACTTACTCATTCAATTGCCTACATTTTTTATTTCATTCATGACAGAAATAGTGAACATGAATGTTTTTCTTCGGATGGGCCAAGCATGGGATGGGTGAGAGAAAGCGTCGTTCGATGATATCTTATAGATGGCAGAGAGCGGCAACCCCCAATCTATTTTGCAGGCCATTGACTCCTACAACAAGTGCACCAGCTAGCTCATGGACATTGGCGATGATAAGGGTCCCTTTCTCAGTTCCTCCATTTCAAAATACAATACGAGGGTCGCCCTTGTGATCAGAACATACTGCAGTTACTCTGTTGCATCGTAGATGTAGAGGCTTATGAGTATGCTCCTCAAGGTGGAGATGAGCCCCCTCGATTGCCAAATCTTATTAGCTAACACGGCAGTAGTGACTTAAACCATGAACATAAAAAAAACTAAGAACAGAGATCGAAACCAGAGCTCCCTGCTCGAGGCTTGATGTACCTCATGCACTAGTTGGCTTCGATTTGTATGAGAGACCTACATGTTATCCAATGAAACCATTACCTGCTGCTACCCAACTAGAGCACTACTGATTGCTGCAGCCATTAATAGAGGGAATAATCATTATCCTTTCTTTATGATTTTTATCTGATCATGCTCCTGATTATCATAGGGGTAAGATAATGTTTTATCGTTTCGAAATAAGAGCAATGATGAGGATAATCATCACCTCAACCTATCTTGTTCACCCAGCAGATAAATATCTCCGATCAATTTTGGAAACAATGTCACTGCTTCTCCCAGAATCTTTATCATTTGTTTGGTTATCTCGGCTATTTCCTCTTTGTCATAAAGCATACACGGAGACAGTATCATAAATCTAAAAAAAACAAGCCTTTTCCGATGATGTTTCTGAAAGCTAGAACAGGTGAAGGCGCATTTTAAATAATTTTGTACCTCTCTCGATCATTGGATGCGGTATGCTTTCCAAGCCGAGGATAAGCTTGAATATATCCTGAGCCCATACACATAATGGAATGAATGGAAAGCAGAAAGGTGACGATTCCATTCTAAAAGGGATTTTTGGGTTTTGGATTCCAACCACCCATAATCCGGCATGCATTCTACTGGAAGAAATTCTAATCATAATCATAAAGTAAAATGTTGCTTTCTTAAGCAGCGCACGACGAATGAAATCAATACTAACCAACACATCATGCACCCATCGCAAGAAATAATTAACCATACTCTTTAAAACAATGGAACCATGTTCTATCCCCTCGCGAAACATTATCGTTGGCTTCTTTTTTGCCAACTCGCACACCTCAAATTGTGGTAGGGAACCCAAAAAGGATTGCTTAAAAAAAGGAAGAAACAACAATAGTCTGGTTTTTGGCATTGTTTCTTAAACATCATCCATAATATATTGTCTACAACCAATCTCATCGGAACACATCCAATCCTAAACACTACGTTTTAATAGTGCATGGGAAATAATGTAATCCACAGAGTAGAATGGCCAACGTGTCCAATGTCAAGCTATAAGAAATGAGCTCAATTGGAGGAATCCCACATATATGTGATAGAATTGATCTAAATCCCTGAAATTTTCTCCAACTCCAATTTCCAGGCATCATGCACAGAGCCTTATTACTTTCTTGGTTTTTAGTTTTGATCGCAGCTTTCCCTACGAATTCATTTACCTCCCCTCCTCTTCCGTCGAGGAGATTCTCGACACCATCTTCTTCCTATCTTGATAGAAACCACATTCCTTCCTTCTTGGTTCGGTTTGGACAGTCGAGTCTCCGATTTGAGCGATTAGGGCGAGGTTTCCACAAATGGAAAATATCAGAATTGGTTAAAGGTTCACTATTATATGCTTATTTGTCTTATGGAGCTCCTTGACAGAGTCCGTGACCATTGTTCAGTCTATGCCGAATGGCCTCCTCAACTAGCCACCCATCATCATTCCCTTTTCTTCCTAGCTAGTTAATTAAAACTCGACGATGGTTAGTGCATTCTGGATGATCTCCCTAAAGAAATAACCATTCCTTCTATATACTGAGCTTCTATATTTTTGATAGGTAACGTGGTCATTACCATATTTGAGAATGGCTTTTTATTGGAAGTCAAAGATAAAGTATGTATGAGGAAGGGTTCTACCCAGCCTCTGCGTGAAGTACTCAATCTATCCCTTATCAGGGCAATTTACAGTTTGCATGTTCAGTGGAGAGGATTTTTCAAGATCATGAATTCCCCTTCAATTTTAAAGAATCCATGTATATTTTACTTGACATCCATTTGGGATAAAATTGGTCGATTTGATCGAATAATAATTTTTTTACCAATTAAGTTTTCCACTACCATTACCATGTTAATATTTGAATTCCTCTCCAAGAAATCATGTTCTACATTTCAGGCTTTACCCCTTTAAAAATTTTGGGTTATTTTTCTTATAGGAATTTTATAATTGAAACTCTACAGAGGTGGATGAGTCCATAGGTCTCAGTGTTTGAACCTACGTTATGATACCATTTGTAATGAACCTCTTTTGCGTACCTAGAAATTTCACCCTTATGCTCCATTCAATTAATGAATTCTTCATTTACAGCTGGGTTTTTTTTTGTGGGCATCACGAGTGTTTTAAATGAATCATCACAGATACAGTGATTATAGTACTCTCTAGATTAGCCCTTAGTCATTAAGACGCAACTAGGACAAGAGTTAATTTATAACATATAATTAATAGAACTCTTTGATATCCCTATCTTATCATATTTGGAATAAATGTTTGAGTTTTGTTGTAGCTAAATAGGCTAACAACAATGATTAAAAATCCCAATACTAGTGGGAGACATGACATCGTTAGTTATTTAAGTAACATGCAAGAATCATCGACAACTCTATGGGAGACATGAATGCAAAACTCTTTCACATGCATAAACCTTCAAATATAAACATGATCATAATATCTTTAACATGCATATGCATTCATATGTGAGTCACATGCATTACTCTACCATCATTTCCATAAGAGAGGGAATGAAGCAAGCCATAATGATTTAACATCCTATCGAGTAAGGATATAAACATGGTCACCTACCATACAAGTAAATCTCATTTGAATAGAGGGAACGTCATTAAATTTATTAATATCCAAGCACAGGTAATTCCTTTGAATATTGTCAAAACTAATAAAAACTACTCATAAGGAAATTGGAATAGTAACAAAGAGAGAGTCTAAGAATCAACACACAACCATTCTATATAAATGACACCAACTAAATATCACTTAGAGGGAGGAGCACCACCACCCACCCATGAATCACCTCTCATTCCCCCTGTGCCGAAGATCTTGCCCAGGATCAACTGTCCTCAATTGGCCAATGCACTGGGTATTTAATACCCTCTTTCATGATTTAGTTACCATTAGCGACATCCCACTTTATGGATTTTTCCATTTTCCTAGGTCTTATTTGGAAAATATCGTCTTATCTCCCACAACGCTTTTCCACATAAATGTTTGCCTTTATCTCCCTTAAAGCTTTTATGTCTGATGGATCTTTAGCTTTTATGTCTGATGGATCTTTATCTCCCATCAATCTGATGGATATCCAATCCATCCAAGCCTATCTAGAATCACATCTAGAAGCTTATCATGAAAGATTCATCTCTATCCCATTCCTCATGGGATTCGGCAATCATCTCCTCTCTCTTCGTGCTCCATCCTCCAAGTCATTTATTTTATTAATTTATTTAATAATACATCTTCTTTTCACATTACATATCACCTAGCTTTCCTCATTTTAGGTGTAGAATAGTTTAACCAACAAAAGAGGGTATCAAAGCTAGCTTTCCTCAGCTTAGGTCTACAACCTTTAACACACAAGGAAGGATATCATACCTAGCTTTAATTTAATTTAGGTTTACCGTAATGTAGTAGACGAGAGAGGGGTGTTACAATGTGTATATTAATATATTATCAATGTGTCATTTTTATTAAAATATTAATAATGTTATATTGTTATGCTAATAATGTTTTATATGTTCTAAAATTATATTAATATCATCATTAATGGTTAGTAATATATTAATGTTCTCTTATATATATTAATTAGATAATAAGTAATCAATTATTAATAAATAATATTAATAAAATATTAATTCTTTAATTAATATATTAATGTATTAGTTAATCTTTTATTGTTTTAAATGATTTAATTAACATATTATATAACATTTACCTCATAATTATTAATAATTGAATTAAAACTCTACATCTATATTCACAAATTAAATTAAACTAAATTATATTAAAATTCCAATATTTCAAAATTAAAATAAAATTAATTGTAATTTACGAAATTAAAGGGTAATGACAAGATTATTTGATTAATATATAACATGATGGTTTTTAAGGGGTTGTTTTTTAAAACAATCTTACTGTTTGAAAATAAAATATATTACCCAAATCTTTATAACAAATTAATACCAAACCATATTATTGTTTGGATTTTTTTTACCATTATTTAACATAAATAATTTTTAAAATCATGCTACTGTTAAAACCTTATTATCTTTTGAAAACCAAATATATTTTTCAATTAGATTTTTAGAACATAAATAAAATTTAGAGATAACGATGGAGGATTTTGTGGATAGAATCCTATAAAATTAGACCGTTGATTTGTCATTATCTTTTAAGTGTTAAGTATTATCTCAAAGTATTAAGAACATTTTCTTAAGATACAATTTTCTAAAACAGTGCCAATTAAAGTTATTAGGTTTTGTGTTTTTTAGATTTGTGATTGTATTCTAGGTTGTAAATATTATCTTAAAGCAATAAGAATGTTTTTTTTATGGAGTTTGTTTTTTCTAATTCTTCATTTCTTTATGACCTATGAATTGTGAGTTGTAAGTTTATATAGGAACTTTTATTTGCTCATTTGTTATAGTTATCTTTAAGTCACAATGGGTTTCCTCGATTTCTATATAATGGAAGCTATCTATGTATTTCTAGAAAACAATGTGAGTAATAGAATACTCTTACATGGTATCAAACCCTTGAACATGGTTTGATTCCATGATTTGAGTTTGAGGAGGGTGTTTGATTTTCACATTCACCTAATTGGGAATCGATAATGTGGACTAACGCTACTATGGATCAACTCTGGGACCACTCAAAGAGGCAACGATAATGGTTTCAAAATTTACTAATCCATGCGGGTTGTGATGTATCCGAAAACCTAACATGGTATCAAACCATGTGATTCATTCCCTGTTGAATTTGTTTTTAGATTTTTCTATGTGCATTAACATAAGATTGTGAGTAATACAATACTCTTTCATGGTATCAAAGCCTTGGCCCATATTTGATTCTTGATTTGCATTTGAGAGGATGTTGGATTTTCACACTAACCTTATTGGCAATTGATCACGTGGACTAACCGTCACTCTATGATCCAACCTGAGACCACTGAAAAAAGTAATGATAATAATTTAAAAATTTACTAATGCCTGTGTGTTTTTGTATAATGAAAAATCTAACATTTTTAAAATAGACAATTCAAAAATAAGCAGACAATAAACTTATCAGATTTTGTATTTTTTATTATGTCTAATTCATAGACATAATAAAATCCCATATATTAACAACAAAAACTCTCTATTAAGAAATTGCAACATGCAAATTATTTTTAAATCGAACAAAAAAAAAAAAACTTTAATTTTGTGTTTCCAATTATGTCTTATATGTCATAAAAAGTTCATGAGAATCCTACATATTAACATCCATAACATCCATATATTAACCAAGAAAAAATAATTTAACAAAAATAAATAAATTGCAACATATAAATTATTTATAAATTTCAAGAAGCAGAAGGAAAACAAGTAATCAAAATTGATTGTTATGTTTTCGGTTAGCGCTTCATTTGCTCTTTTTAGGCAATACATAATCAAATAAAAATAATGGTTATTGCTAAATAATGATCATACATATTTTTGGGTTTTGATACTATCTCGATTACTATTTAATATTGATACTATCTCGATTACTATTTGAAAAGTAATATTAAATAATTTAATAATTAAAACTGCATAAAGGCTTACTCTAATACTAATCCGTTTTATTCATTAAAAATGAATGACGACTGATGAGAGAGATATAGGAGAATTATCCACCTACAAATTCAATTCCTTTAAGAAAATTGCAAGAAAGTTGGGCAATTTCGTAGTGTGTTTTACGAAGAAAATGTGTATATCTGAGAACCCAAAATTCTTACAAGTCACAAATTTTGGGAGGTTAAGTTATATTTAAAAATAGCACTTAGTATTAGTATTAAGAAAAGATTGAAAAAATTTTAATCGAAAAATAGATGGAATGTAAGTGACATTCAAAGTTCACCAACAGAGTTTTACTAAATCTAATTATAATTTGTAAGTCAATGATTATCAAAATGGTTGGATATAGCATTGATGTCACTTACCTAAGTTGCACAAATTTGTTTTAGCTAAGTTTCATAATTGTTTTCTTTTTTAATTTGTTTATTTCTTATATATGATTATACATTCAATCAAAATGTAACCTTGCTCTCACTTCCTTGCGAATTACTTTATTGAATGGAAGTTACCTTAATCTAATGGTGACTATTACCATTACCTTGATCTAATGCTTAATATTACCATTATGGTGCCTAAACGAATTCATACAAATTGCTGCATATGTTTCTCTATTACAATACATTATAGCTTGCTATCATTTCACTATGAATTAATTTATGCTAGGGAATTAACCTTAATCTAATGGTCATTATTACCATTATGGTGCCTGAATCAATTCATACAAGATTATGCATACGTTTCTCTATTACAATACATTATATCATAAATAATATACATTCTTGATTGTGGTATTTATTCGACTCTAATATAAGATGTTTGGTTATATTTATAAGATGTTTGGTTAGAATTTGTTATACTATTAACAGAAATTGAAGGGAACAAAATGTGGAGTAGAGAATTTCTCCTATGAGTATTATGAATCAGTTAAATAAGATTACATTGGAAAGATCAGTAATATATGATTCGAGTTAAACTCGACTTAAATTGAAAGAAGGTGAAACTAAACTAGGACACTTAGAGAGATGGTTTTGACACCTAACAAGTGGATGGAATTAGATTCTCCAAAACCCCCCCTTAATTTAAACCACATCAAATTTAATTAAGATATCTTCGTGTCTATGTCTCAGCTAGGCTTACAATTTAGAAAATTGACTTCAACTACATTTACTTTTCTTCTTCTCTTCTTCTAGATCCTAGAGCCTCTAAATTGTTTAATCCTTTTCTTTTTGTTGTATCCTTCAAACCTCAATTTCTTCATTTGTTGGTGCTGGTATTCCATTCATCTAAGTTGTCTAAGCATATCCTGGACTTCAAAAAATGACTTATATGTGGGTCGCTTCCGCATATTATCTTCTATGTTGTTCTTTTCATCTTTAATATGTTGCAACATAAGACCATAATATAATTTCATCTCTTGAGGACTCCAATACTAGAAAATTTCATTAATTTCTTCATCATGCATGATTTCTTCAACATTCATTTATGCAACTTCTATGTAGACATTGTTAAGGCATGGTGTTTCAAGCCATGCTTCAAGGAAATTTAACTCTTCTTCATAATCATTTTTTTTACCTGCACACATAAAATAAACATTAGAATCAAAAATATTTGCAAAAACACATTGGTTTTGTTCCTTCTACTCTGTAATAAGAGTTTTCTCTTATTGTGATTCTTTCTTTTCCTCTTTTTTTGTTTGTATTTCCCCTTTGTGGGCTTTCTTGTTTTCCTCTGCATTTGTCTATGTCTATTTCTTTGTCTATTCCACTTTTGTATTAACCTGTCATGCTATAGACAGGTTGTCTTCTACTGATTCAAGTGTGTTTTTCTCACTGAATAACATCATGTCTATATGATGATTTTGTTGCGTCACTTTCAACCAATAATCATTAGCCAATAATTCTTCATCAAAACTTACATCAACAATATTAATTAATGGATTCACCATAGCATTGATTGCTCCAATGGCAGCTTCATTACCCTCAACAAGCTCTATTGTTGGATTCACCAAACTTTCATGAGCAAACTCTATCATTGGATTCACCATATTGTTATCAGCAAGCTCTGTTGCTGGATTCATTAGATTTTCGTCAACAAGCTCTGTTGTTGGAATCACCAAATTTTCATTAGAAATCTATGTTCCTAGCTTTACCAAATCTTCATCCACTTGCATTTGTGTATAATGGAATTAAACAAATCTATCATCTCAATGTATATCTTCTGTTATAGATCCACCTTCATGTTCAAATTCAATGCTCCCCTTACACCAAAATTCCTCTCAATGGTATCCCAGTCCTCTTTCGCTATCTTGGCTTTTGAAATCAAAGGAAGCCTCTTGCATTTTCCCATTTGTTGAGTGTTGGCTCACAACACCTCAACAAAAAAAACAAAGTGTAGACATTGCATCTAACTGCAATAAAAACACATTTGCTTCCACAAACAAGTGAGTAAAAATTTTCACCATCCTTTTAGAAAACTCACTTAAGCTCTAATAGACCCCTTTTTTAAGCTTTGAATACCCTTTCTCTTAACAAACTATGGGAAAAAAATTGTCGTTTTAAATAATTTTATAAGCCCTTTTCAAAATATCACATGATCACTTTAAAAAACAAATCATATTAACTTTCAAATAATATGAAGGACAAATTACATGATCCCTCATAAAACCTTTTAAAAAGGAAGGCTTGGATGTTTCATAAAAAAAAAGCCTTGGAAGGCTTTTAGGAATCATAAACAATATAGCAAATGCTTTTCACCTTTTTGATAAGTCACAGTGAAGTAATGGTGAATTAACTTGTTGACTTTTCCTTTGTTGTTCTTCCTTGACTTCTGCGCCCTTTATCCCCCATGCCTCATGGACCCTCATTTTTTTAATATTATGGGTAACACTATGTGGGATGAAGAGGGGCCACATTGGAGAATAATCACTTTAATTAATTGATGCTAACACAAGTTCTTCAGTTTCTTGACTGCTTTAGTAACACTTAATGCGTCTCTTGCACTGTTGTGGTGTGTTAATAACCTGAATTTTAAACTATTGGGGTGCATTACTCAGGCTGCCCTTCATGCAAAAACTTTCTTCTTCTCTTTTGTTTCTCTCTTTGGGAGTCTTCTGCAACCTCAGTCTCATCTTTGTTTCTCTCTCAAATAGTAGGATTCTTCAAGCTTATATTTCTCTTTCAAAGAGTCTTATCTCTTCTTTTTTCTTCTCTCCCTTCACTTATGTTGATGCTTTCTAAGGGAGTCTTATGCAACTAGCTTTGATACCATGACAAAAATTGAAGATTAAAAACCTAGAGCAAAGGATTTCTCTTCTCAATATTATGAATTTGTTAAATAACATTACATTGGAAACATCGGTAATAAAAGAATGGAGTTAAACTTGACTTAAACTAGATGAAGGTGAAACAAAACTAGGACACTTGGAGGGACAATTTTGACACCTAATAGGTGGTTGAAATTAGACTCTTCAACAACCATATCTATTGCTTCCATTGTATACATGTGGGATTTATGAACTGAAAGCTAGGTTGTTATTGAATATCGAGATCAAATCAACCGTGGCCATGTCCCCATAGTTCATGTAGTCTTCACAAGATGGTCAATACTAGGCTCACTTGTATGGTTGAGATGTACCTTGTTGATCCAATGTTGGGAATTCATTTCCCCAACCCTAACCCTATCAGCTGAATTACTTTCCCTTCCATTTGGATTTTCCACTGTTTCAGTTGTGTTACCTATATAGCACTCTCATGAATGGTATTGTTACCGTAATAGCTTTGGTTCCTCCCCAGAGTCTCCTTGCAATGATATGGTACTCTAAATGTGATACATAGCCCCATAGAACACTCATAAGGTGTGGGTTTCAATGGCGTTAGTTTTTTTTGTAACTAAAATTCCTTTGGTTTTCTTTCAGATACTTGACTAAGATCTTCCCCTGCTATTCAAACACATTCTCATGCCCACTGTGATGAGGAATCCTACAACCTCCTTAGGATTTCCATTTTTCCCAATAGGTAATGGAATTTTTCCTCTTTAGTGAACATTTCTTACCCTACACTTTCGCTGTCACATACCTCCTTGACCCAATATTAAGAAACACCTACTATCCTCCAATCAATATCATTTTACTTCGATTAAATTTATCTTCAGTAGTTGTCACATGCATAAGTATTCTATCATCTTCTAAGCAAGGATGACACATGCAATTATACTGATATTCTTAGATATTTGACAACATAAAGAGTAAGGAGGCAACATACAGAACATTCCATGCAATTGAATCAATCTAGAGTATCTGAAAGAATGCCACTTGGAAAATCAAGCACCTCAACCCAACCTAGAATTAACTTCCTCGAGTTCACCGCCAAGTCGAGAGTTCTTTCCATAGATTAACTACCCCTTGTTCATCTCTTCAAAGGGTATTTAATTTTCTCTTTCATGATATTGTTTCCTTTAGTAGTGTCCCTCTTTTGGAGGATATTTTTATTCACTTTCCTAGGGTTTTCCAAGAAAATCTTGCCTTTCTCTCCCACGAGGCATTTCCCATAAAAGGTTTCCTTTCTCTCTCATGAGGCGTTTCTAATAAAAATTTGCCTTTCTCTCCTACAATTCTTTTATGTTTTTCTTAAACTTAGCATCTTTCTTCAGCTAAGAAAATTAAAGGATATTTATCTCCCATTCCATTAAGCTTATCTAGAATCTAGTCTAGAAATTTTTTCATGAAAGAATTATTCATTCCCATCCACCAGTGTGATTTCGTTTTGCAAGAATATCATATCTTGGTGTCTCGTTTAACAAGTGATTAAATTATCTTTATTTATTTAATAATAAAGTATGTACTTTCATTGTTACACCTCATATGTAGCATTTCTATTAGAATTATGTCTTAGCTTAGGTCTAGCATGATAACAACAAAGTGTTACAAACAATGGAGGGGTGTTACATATCCCCCCCCCCTTTAAATTTACGTCATCCTTAGTGTATTACTGCATCCTAAAATTTATAGCCTTGTTAAGAGGTATTTATTTTTTAATTTACAGGTTCCCATCACCTGGCGACCTGAATACAATCTTTCCATACATAGGTTACCATCAAATATCTTACCATTGCTACCTATAACATTTGTTTCAATCAATTTTGTGAGAGAATTTAGATGCAAAAACTCAATTTTATGTACCATAGTTAATGTCATAACTTGATATAATGGTACTACTATTTGAGTAACTATGGGTTAATGTCTCCTGCCATTTAACTATGATTCCTCATTTTCATTGTATTTAAATAATAGGAAGAATTGCATGGTGTTCCAATGCATTTGTCTCCTTGCCAAACAGTTGCTTCCTGCAATCCCCTTGCATTAGTCACAATAAGTCAAACTAACACATTTGACCAATCCAAATGTTTAAAAATATCACATCAAGTTAGCTCAAAACATAACCATAAAAGTCATAAATCTCATGTAAGCATCATAAACTAATCATAGATCACAAGTAATCATCATAAATCATAAATCACATGCATATTAAAACTGAAATAAAATATAGATGCTTGTTCTTTAATCAATCCTCAGCTTCCACTTATGTCTTTATTCTCCATGTACTCTCGATCAATTGTCACACTAGACAACCACCTAGTGCCTTCTCCTAAAATATTTGCAGAAAGACATAGTATGCATCACACACATACACCGATACACGTCAACCAACATCATGGAATACCTCCATCCACACCAATACCATATGTACCACATGTACATAGTACCACTTGTATAATGTGTACACCATAGCAAATTTCCATAGCATCACATGAATGACATGTACCTTATTCACATGTTTTCAAACCATGTTAGTAAATTAAAAAGACATCAAGTTAACAACAAAAATTCCTTTATTTATTCACGCTACCTTTAGGGAATTCCAATCAAACCATGCTCGCTTTGTCGATTGAGGAATAAGGAATCCATTGATGTGTTCCACTTCTACAACCAGAGCATAACTGAATAATTTTATGTCAAAGTATTCAAGTTTTTCTATTCAACTAATATTTTTCATGTACCTTGTGACTGCAGGAAAATTTTAGCAAAATGATAACATAGAGGTAAATTATCATCCATAATACAACTTTATAGTAGCAAAATCTTTGAGTTTTGGGATTGAATTTGTCACTAGAAAAGACCTTAATAATAGTGGAATATGACCTCCACCAAATCATAAAGAAAGTTTTTGATAGCTAATCTAGTATGGCTTTCAATAGTATATTTGATGTTTAATAACGTCCTTAACCTTGTCTTTAGACAAGAAAGTAATTGTTTGGCACTCCAATGTACACCACACATAATCGAGTTATGTCATC
The DNA here is from genome assembly GCA_000404065.3 of Pinus taeda. Taxonomy (NCBI): domain Eukaryota; kingdom Viridiplantae; phylum Streptophyta; class Pinopsida; order Pinales; family Pinaceae; genus Pinus; species Pinus taeda. Next base: position 33,213 of record APFE030881463.1, on the reverse strand, counting down.
CTGTTTGTTCTTTTTACCAGTGCTCCCAACACTTTGTTGATCATGAATAATTCAGTGTATATCTGAAACCAATCGAATAATCACTATGCAAGCAGGGGAAATTTTAAGGATGGAAAATTATCTTGAAGGTTAAAAACATTGCCAAATCTTACAAGTCTCTAATATGCAAACTATAAAATATTTACTGATATACATGTAAAATATTCAAATTTATAATGATTTTATATATAATATCTATCTAATGTTGGCGATTTTTAAGGAAAAATTATTTAATATTGTAAAATTTGGGAGAATCATTTTTAGTAAAAATGGAAATTGGCGAATCTTTTTTCTGGAATAATCATGGAAAATTAGCCAACCTATGAATATTAGCCCCTAAAATTTTCCATGACAAGTATCTACACCTCTTGTACATGTGTCACGAATGAGGGTTAAACTACTCTCAATTCCACAAGCACTAATTTTTTAGGCACTATGTGTCCCAGGGTGTGAACCTTGGTCATTAACATGTTGATACCCCAACTTAAAATTAAAGCATGACTTGGTAGAATATAATTAATTTCCTGGAAATCCAACCAATTATTAAATTCCTTAAAATAAATTCCAAAGTATTTTATGCAATAATTGATATGTTGTCATATTCAAAACAAGACAACACTATCCATGCAATATGACAGGGAGACTTCTCCAAGGTTGCTTGGTAGGAAATAGTGGTATAAAAATATGCATCCAGGATTGTACAACTATGAATTAATTTGAATAGATTTCTAGATACCATTTTATTAAAACCCCTTATGTTATAACAATCTTGATTTTGAGTACCACTTAGCCATCTAATATGGTTGAATCATCATATCATTTTAACATCGAGATGTTGCATGGTTTTTTATCCTCTCTCTGCATCGTCTAAAACATTTTATATGTCACACCTTACTTGATGCATGCATTATTTTACTAGTAGCATAAGATTCGTATCATCGTAAGCTATATTAATGCGAAGTGTTTTGTTTTACAAAAAAATTGTGCATTAACTCGTACAAGTCATGTTCTGAGTCTAGTCTACAATTCTTATTAGTTATTAGGCTGCTATGAATTACTCTATTTCTATTTCAAGTGCTTCAAGCACCACAATATCTATTTTATTTATCATTTATGTTCGCATAATGCACGTAATTTGTTTATATATAGTAGGTATCATTTCAATCTTATCAATTCCCCCAATAAGTACATTCGTACGATCTACAATCATTCTACTAGGAGCATCTTCTTCTTCTTGCAAATTTGAAAGGTCCTTATTTGTGAGATATTACTAACAAAACCCCATCTATATCTGGATTGATATGCACATCCAGGTTGTAGAATTTGAGGTTGAAAACCTTGAGTTGAATGATTGGAATTTACATGAAATTAAGAATATGCCCTTGAGCTTATATTTAATACTATCTTTCTACTATTAATAGAGAGTACTAGGAGCTGCTTTTACACTCCCATTATGTATTTACACTAGATGTATTTTTGGGTGCTAGTCCCATTAACCTACTTATTATAGTAATAAATTTATTAATTTATGATGTCTTGACATGCATATAGTGATTTGTGTTCCATGTGTGCACACTCTTCACAATTCTGACCCCAATTCAGTCTATATTGGAAATATAATTTGTGCCTCTTGCATATCCCGATTATATTTATTTGGATATTGCTTTATGCAGAAAGAAACCTGTAGGTTCCAAACTATGCATGTAAAATTAAATATGCATGTTACTATTGAATATCTAAATAATCACCTAGTAAGGATTTTTTTCCCTTCAATAATGTGTATCTGGAGCATTTCTCCCACAAAGCGTGAATTAAATGGTTTAACGAGTGCCAAAACCACATCCAAAAATGAACTACATCATTACATATAGATGGACCAATTAACATAAAAATATTAAATTGAAAAACAAGTATAAATATACATTGTCTCCTAACACATATAGAGACTTGTCTTTCACGAGCCTAACGATATTTCATGGGAAACTTCATGAATAGATACAAATAAGGAAAACCTTTAGAATTTTTTCTAAGTTGCAAACCAATTAATTAACCATCACTACTAATGTTGATAAAATGCCACGAATTTATTTCATATGATCTATATAGATTCCATCTATATACTTTTATTTATTTTATCTTTCCTTGTGCTGGACATAATCTATGGAAAGGCACTTATCTATTTTATCTACTTTTGTCAGCCAGTTACCTCATAAGAGTTTGACATTTCTTCCTTTCATATCTCATATTTTCTTGAGATTTCTATAAGTATAAAATAAATTTCATTGAGCTATGTCCTTGGATAGATTATCTTTACCGGCGTTGGTTGAATTTTGTTAAGCTATGTCCTTCGATAGACGATGTACAAGTCATAATTTAATTTCAATATGAGGAAAGTCATAGGATTCAAGATTTTCTTATCCCCCATTACTCTTTTCAACACTTGCTTTCATATTTATAAGCCATGATGACCACACCACTAAAATTCATCATCCAACCTTTCAATAATTATACCTTACAATTATTGCAAATTTGTTCATCCATCAAGCTCAACTATAACCATCTCAAATTAAACCAATTTTAAATCATGATAATTAGTGAGAAGTTTTTAGCCATCCATGCATGCAAACATACAAAATACACCTCCCAAATGAGCAATACATGTGTGCCATACATATATGTAAGCACATGCAAGTAATCACATCATGATTTTGGGATAGTAACCACTCATCGTATGCAATGAGAAAGCTAAACATACATCCTTCAAGCATAATGTAAATTAACAAATCCGAGGAGAAGGTATTCATATTCTTATGAGATGCTTTAGGCATAAAAAATAGCTCATATAATACTGTACACACACTTTTGTGTAGTTTGTTTATATACAAAGTGCCCACACGTCATTTAATTTTGTTTTACATAATGACTTCTTAAAATAATAATGAAAAATAATATGAAAATAATACCATTGTAATTAAAGAAATTTCAATTGAATATTGCATACCCAGTTATATATGTTTTGATGTTTTTCACACATTAATGTGTACAAAATAAAATATGTGCAGCACAGTCCTCATCAATACATACAATAATTGAATAATTGTGCACCTAAAACTACCAATATGTATTTTCCATTAATTGTGGAATATATATACCCATCGAGCTATGAATTTTTTGACTTGTACTAGTATTTATTGTGGAGAGAGGCTTATCATGTATGTTAGAGTTGAAAAAATTCATCCTTATGACATTATAACTTAGTAACATAACAATTTGGCATATTAACTGCAGTAAAAAATTGGGATTGGTAATATTTTTACCTTAGAAAGTGGACAAAAGTTTGAAGTTCAAATATATAGAGAATAAGGGACCACATCATGAATTTCGTCTATAAAAGCAGAAGCAATTCCACATCATGATCAACTCCATGGGAGAAACAAAACTTGAAAGATAAGACATACCTGTGCATCGTTTGTAAAATACGAATATGAAGCATGGGAGTCTAGAACTATAGGAGCTCAAAACCAATGGCTCTGATGAAACATATCATTTGCATGCACTCTTACTCTAATTCAATGGGCACAGTTTCGTTGAAAACTAGCCCCCTTTTTGGCACTGTGGTCTACAAAAACAAATTTTACCAATTTTAAAAAAAAGCCGAACTTCACCAATGTGTCTCAAACATCTACAAACAAAGTAAAAATAATGTATTTTGTAAGAAGGAACTCCTTGATACAATAACAGTCTTCCAATTTTAGGATAACAGAATGGTTTGGCCTTTCTCGTCAACTAAGGTCTGTTAGAACCTTACGAATTGTTGACCAACCCATGCTAGGAGCTATTCTAGCCTTCCTATGCACATGATGATGGTGGATCAACCTTTACTAACCTCAGGGAAATTTTTTTAGTATCTACTATTGGGCTCGAGGCCAAAGCTCCAAATCTTCATTACCTATTATGGAATCATCAAACTCCAACCACGGAATTTGACACCCAAGGCACCACCATCCGGGAAGATCGCTCATCATATCCCATCGGTATTAGCTTAATTATTGAACTCATTTATATCATGAATGTTACATTTTATTTCTCTCGCATAAAGAGGTGGGTTTAAATCCTCATTACCTATTATGGAATCATCAAACTCCAACCACGGAATTTGACACCCAAGGCACCACCACCCGGGAAGATCGCTCATCATACCCCATCGCTATTAGCTTAATTATTGAACTCATTTATATCATGAATGTTACATTTTGTTTCTCTTGCATAAAGAGGTGGGTTTAGCCAACCATTAGGTTCTCGATCACAACTTTCATGACCTCTCCCGCATTGATACACATAAATAACAGTCCATCTCTATTACTGGTGGAACGAACTCATATGCAGAAGCAATTGAATGGGTTGTTTAATAGAAAATATATTCTACAGGGTTTCCTTACAAAAGAGGGTAAAACCTGATGTCGATAATTTAGATCGAATGTATATGGTAGATTTTTCCACCAACCAAAAAAATAGCCAATCGATCAATTGGTTAATGATCGCGCTAAAGACAAATGTGCGTATGTGAACATTTACAACATAGCATCAATAAAATCTAACCCTACCTTTTCAAATGGAAACTGGATAACCATTATCCAAATTGAACGTGTTTATGGTATGACAACAAAGATAACAATTATCCGTTGAATTCTTTTGTGGCGTGATAACCATGATGACCATTATCAACTAAATGCTTTTATGGCCAACTCAATCTGCAATCGAACGCCTCCAAATCAGTGGATAAGGCAAGTAGAAAGGTGGCATCGAAAGGGAAACAATAGTCGGCAATCAAATTGGAAAGGTGTTGTTTGTGTTTTAAAACTACCAATAACACACTACCATAATTGAGTGTTCCTTAGAGGCTCAAAGGTGTGGGGTTTTGGCAAAGCTCTAGAGCCATATCCAAGGCACCGCTCGGAGTCACTTGATCATTTGGTTCATCCAACACATACGATTGCAAATGCTACAAGATAGTTTAATGATCATAGTAAATTCACTGCAAACATTTTTTTTGTGTGTTTACAATAATTTTTTTACATAGAGGTTGGTATTGCTGTGCACACAAGATTTTATGCATTACATAAAATTCTTGGTCCTCCCCATTTTTTTATTCTATTCACCATCATTTAAGCATCGACGATTACAGATAGTTTAAACATATATAGTTTATGTTGATATTTAAAAACAAGATAACAATTAGCCTTCTAGCTTAACCACGCACAATAGATCATAACACTTCAACCCTCAGTATTCTTTAGTGATTCATGCACACAATAATCCTTTAACTGTTCTAAAACTCACTCCATCAAACCTTGTAATGGTCACTAAGATATGTATTTTAACTCTCTCTCTCTCTCTCTCTCTCTCTCTCTCTCTCTATATATATATATATACTGGCTACCTTGTATCAAACAATGTGGAGTTTCAGGTCCAAATTAATAGATATATTTACTACATTCCTAAATCAACAATTTAACATTTACTATGCATACATTATATCACAAAGGAAAGGATAAACATGGGTATTCAACATGATAATATGAGGCATTTTGATTTCGTTTATTTGATGACAAAAACAAGCATTAATTAACTCCATGCAAATCACAACTTCATATTCAATGGATATGTTGTCCCCCACCATGCTTACTTTGTCATAAATACATTGTAGCTAGTATTTCCATATATCATGATTGTAATCCTACGATCAAAGTTGAAAGTATTACTAACATATGTATTATGAAATATGAATCATAGTGAATAATGTGTATCATAGTTAACACGAGCCTCCATGGATGCAATTCAAACCCTAATGCGTAACATAGATAACATGAGTCATCGACTATACAATTGCAAACCATAAAGTGAGTCACATATTTTAAAGCAAACCTCGGAGAGATAGGTGCAAGTCACCATAATTTCTTTGAGCATACCAATGCCACATGCAAAATTCAAACCACATATTAGATTGCGAGCCACTCTGATGAATATAATGAGCTATTGTTCATGGAGAGTGCAAGATACAAGGACTGGATAGAATACGAGACGTGTAGACATGTTGCAAGACAAATAATCCATCTCTCAACCATATATACGAAGATAGTCAATGAATCAAAAACATAATATAATAGTCAAGTCATCCAACGTGGCACAGAGAAGGTCAACAAGTCATGGAAAATAAGTTGAACCCTGCTAGGTAAGATACCTACCTGGGAAAGTTGAATGTTCATTACATGATATGAGCAGATAAATATAAGATTCAAATTAACTTTTGCTAAATAAAAGTAGCATTAATTGTGTCCTCCATGTCTCCCATCTCTTATATTATTCTTATTCATTTTTATGCTCAATGTCCACATTGCGATTAACCTTTCATTACATTCGAGCACAAAAAATAGCTATTCATCGCTTTATTCATAAGGCATATTTATTAAAAAAAACACCATATTGTCTCCTTAGTGCTAGCTTGGATTTCTACCTAGTCATTTATATTTTTCAATAATTATGTACAACATCTCGATAGCAAGGACATGTTGTAGAAGCTACAACCACCCTCCAAAATTTTGGCCTGCACTCAATTTCGGAGCCTCCCTTGAGAGTTTCCCTTGATGACTGCACACCCTCAGGTTCACTTCGTGAGCCTGTGGAAGTCTTTGTGTCCACCTTTATTTTTTATTTCATCCAATTTTTTGCGTGTTCATATCTAGGTCATGCTTTCGACCATGTTCATGTTATGCTCAAAGTATTCACTTTGTGTGTATTTTTTATGTTCGCTATGAAAGCATTTGTCGCACTCACACACAGAGTCATATTCACTATCACAGGAGCATCGTCATGGTTGATCAACGATTTATCACGAGTGTTGCACTTTTCACTTGCACCATCAATGAGTTGTGTTGAGCATGTGCATCTAGATGGTTTGAGTCATCTCGTCGTCAAGTCATTTGAGTGTGTGTTTGCATGATCACCTATGCATGTTTCGATTATTCACGCACTCAGTCATCTTGTTGAAGTTCTAACGACCGAACTCCCCTTTCACAGCCATACCATTACCTACCATCGACTCGATTGACTATCGCCCATAATAGCATAGGAGCACTAGGAAACTATTTCCAAGATGTGTTGATCGCAAGCGATCCAATCAACTTTCAAGTTGGCCACCTGGAGAGTTGGACCCGACAATTAGCTTGGGAATAACTCCCCTCAAAAATTATGCAAAGGTTGTTAATCTTACCAGCTCTATTGATTGAGAGAATTTCTCAGATAGGCTAGACAGACACTATGTGCCCGTCCATGTCTTCCTAAGAAAATTGCTCATTTTTCCCAGTCATTCCTCCTGAAAGTCAACTAGCTACTCATGTAGGAAACTACGTAGTTTCCATGATCAAGCTTTCTACATCCCAAAAGTTTACTCAACTCAAAAATTGCACAAAGATTATCAACAGGCTGACCTCCTAGCCTCAGTCCAGTTTCCTCCACCAGTAGCTCCTATTAGCAGACTGTGAGTTCCCTCTAGGAATTGCGCAATTTCATCGCCAAGCTCCCAACAACTAATTGCCTGTTGCCCTTCGGGATTGCGTAGTTTCTGCTACTAGTGACCAAGTTGCCAAGTGTGAGTTCCCTCTAGGAATTGTGTAGTTTTGGATTCCAAGCTCCCCGCGAGTACCTCACAAAAACTGTGCAATTCCTGCTTGTTGATCCTCCATGCAGCTCATCCCGTCCCTCCTAGAATTTGCGTAATTCCTCCTTCCATCCGACCCAAACATCACAGACCATCATTGTCGACTTGGATTTCCCATTTTCATCACACAGTGACTCTTGCCGAATTTTCTTCAGCAATGCTTGGAGCTATCATCTTGCCTTGCAACCTTAGTGCCTCTCGTGATCACATGCATCTGAAATGATCATGTGTCATGGTAGACTAGGAGCTTCTTGGATTTTATGTCACCTCTTCATGAGTGACTGCAAGCACAACTACACTAACAAACATGGCACAATGACAAATGGGATGAACGAAAGGAGCATATGAAGAATGAGAGGCTCACCATTAGATGAACAAATGATGCATGTGAAGAGATGTGCTTGCGAACAGATGACCATGCAAATATGTGTTCACGGATGGACAGATGAGAAAAATGCAAGATGTGCTCATGGACGGATGAATGGACGAACATGCACCTTTCACGAACATATGAGCCTGTTAAGCCTTCTAACATAGAGGTTAGGAGCAACATGCCAAAGAAATATCAAGCGAACCAATGACCATCGAAGACTCCACAAACTATGCCATGTGGAGGTGAAGTTGTGATACACCGTGAAGACACCCATCACCCAGCAGCACTACAACTCGACATGCACTCCAATAACAATATGAATGTACCAGCACTGCCATGTCGAGTCATGTCACGAGTCATGTTGCCCACATCTCCACAATGGGCCATGTTGTCAAATCAATGTAATATGACATGGAAGTCCAAGAGACCCACTTATTGTACAAAGAGTCATGTAAAGTCGAAAAGTCATGGAAGTCAAATAGTTATGATGGTAGTCGAAGAGCCACAAGGGTTAATTTCACTCTTGGCTACAAATACCCCCTCATTTTTACATGAAAGGACTTTTCACCTCACCTCCTCCCACATAGCCAAGAGAGTTTGTAATCTTTCCTTTGAGGAGTAAGGAGTGGCTCCGATGCCCCACACTCAGGGTTAGTGATGTATGGCATAATTATGTGTCTTGGAACCTTTTCTTCATTCAGAAGCCTGCTAATAGGCTAGCATGTTTCCCCACATGTATTGTAATTGTGGTACGACTAATCTTGAACACTTGTAATGCATGTTGTTTTAACATTTGTTGAACACTTGAATTATTTAACTTATTGTAATACATAATATGTTAATGGAAATGTGTCATATATGTTGTTAGCATTGTCTTGCCCATGGTGGTTACCCTCCCGGACATCAAACAAACCTTTTAGATAAAAATTAATGTAACAACCGTTGCACCCATGTCGACTCATCTACCGAGCATTGTAAGTGTTACCTTACCTTGTGTGTTGTGACTACCACATCCATGTGGACTGCTCCTTCAGAAGTTGTGCACGTTATGTTGTGTTGCATGCTCCTAGCTAAGTTGGGACTTCATCCCAACCAACTTGGGACTCACTATCACACTCTCCCTCTTTAGTGAAAGAACCATTGACACACGTATACTTACAATCACGAGGAATGTGAACCTCACTTTTTAAAGACAAATTAGACCACTCTCTTGTGCTGAGAAACGAGAGTTGAGGAAAATCCTTAGACAATGGCAACCAGGACATCATACCAAATGGGACTCCCACACCAAACTGTGTGAGATATAGTTGGGACTTCATATCGGGGTGATCCCCTTAATGTTGGCGGATCCAGCACCGTCAACATTTCTGGCACTAGAAGGAGGGAAGCTAGTTGTATATGGTTGAATAACCCCTCACACTCATTCATCAATCAAGATTTTTTATCATCAACTTCGCTCCATCCATCCCATCACTCGCTAGTTCATGAAAATAGTCGAACTGATATCATGCATACAACATCTTCCATATGCATCAAGGAAGCCAAAATCCATTCCCATAGGAGTTGTTGTATCATCGATGGAAAAAGTAGTCCTTACCACACTTGAAGGTCTGGAAAAAAATATTAAAGATGAAGAGGAGCCTCTGGTCTTCCATCAAGGCAAACAAAACACTCTTTTGATCTTGGGATCGAACTCTGGTATACAAGGTGGAGGAGAAGGAAGTAGAGGAGGTAGAGGTAGAGAAGAACCAATGAACTCTTAGCCGGAACCATGAGACTCTAAAAGAGAGGAGGAGGATGAAGAAGAAGAAGAGATGGCTAACCCAAACCTTGATTGGATGGCTTAGGGACCATTGGCTCTCTCGAGTGTTCTACATAAGATGTCAAAGCGAGTGGAGAGAATGAACATCAAGTTCACCCTTGATAGCACGGTGAAGGCAGAGGACCAGTTGGAAAACTTCTACCTATAACTACAAACCCTTGATGTATGATATGATGGTGTAGCATTCGGTGAACGCATATTAGTTCTCGCAAGTAATCTCGAAGACGAACACCAAAAAGCAATCACAAAAGAAACATGATCATTACAATATTAGGAGTGAACGGGCTCACCCAACAATTGGATAAATGCAAGAGAAGATGACACTGATGATGACAAAGGTTGATCCACTAGATACCCCAAGCTATGAGACATTAAGTTAGACAACATGAGCATCTATTCCACCCCGAACACCTCAGTTAGTCTACCACCTCTAGAATACAAAATTTTTTATGACATGAAGAAAACTCAAGCAAACATTAGTTTGTTCGCGTTAGCTAAGGTCCAGAGACACTGAGATATCCTGCTACATGAAATGGGATAGATAGCAATGGACAGTGCAACCTCTACTAGCAAAGGGGCATGCACACCTCCCAGATCACTTTCCACTATGCTCAACGCACTAAATATGGAAGAAGCAAACTCAAGTTGCCATCCATTCGTACTTTCTTTTCAAGTTTTTAAATAAAATTTTCACAACTTCTTGGTTGATTCTGGTGCAGCAGCCAACATCATGTTGCTCTCCATTGCTAAGAAGATCAATGCATAATGGAGTGAGACATCCGTGTAAATCATCCAACTTGTTCGAACATCGGTACTAGTCATTGGTGAACTGTGAGATGTGATCATCCGACTATCTCATGATAGTTGAGTCCACCAATGCATCATCATATTTATTGTGGACATACCAAAAGCATATGGTCTACTGCTCAGTAGAGACTAGTCCAGCAAGCTAGATGGATATTTTGCTATAGAGTAGTCTCACCTATGGCTTCCATATAGTGGAAAATGAAACCAAATCTGGGTGTTATCTGAGAGGTATATGAAAGACAATTTCACTGCCCTCAATGGTGAGAACAAACTGTTGGCCTTCCAACTTCCTCCAAGAAACAACATTGGAGTGTTACCTTGCACGGCCAACTCCAACCACATCATACATGTATTGGGACTCCTTCCTTGCCCAACAAATGGTAATGAAGCATGTACAGTGCATTGTACCAATAGTAGCAGTAGTCGTAGCAATAGTAGTACAAATAGTACTAGCATTCCAAATGATTCATGTATAGATAAGTCGTGGGCCATGGATTTTTAAGAATCAAAAGACACATGATGGCTCAATGACCGAGTGTATCTCAGTCACCTAAAACAATACAAAATGGATGATTTCAAGCTGCTTAAAGTTCTAGTGCACAAACAACGTTGTTGAGTATGAAGCACTCGTGTTGAGCTTACACAAGACCATTAGCCTCAATGCAGCTACACTCAAACTGATACTCTACCTCGCGAACAATGTTGATGCTTTCAAGGATATAACAATTAATGAAGGTAAGCATGAGTAGCCCCTAGAAACTGAAGTTGAGGGCAGGAAAGACAACCTCATTCTCGAGGGTGGGGTTTCCCTCAACAAGCTCTATGGTTTGTATAATTTCTGTCAAGGACCAAGAAACAGTGGAACCAATGAGACCACATCTACGAATGAATAGAGCAAACTGGGAACCTATCACGATCCCAAGATAGCCAATCCCAGTACAAGCTACACACCACAACAACGACAAATGTTTGAATGCTTGACTAAACCGTACCAGGATGGGTCTACATGAGAAATGATGATGACACACTACACATGCTTAATTCAGCACGCGATTACATGTAAAGGAGGAGAAAATCCATTGCAGAATGTACTAGGTAAAACGCATATGTTGTTTGAACTTCTTACACAGAAAAAATTGACTAACATTTTGGATGATTGGATTACTAGCAAAGTTGGTCATCATATTTGGTTTTCTAATTTAAATTTTGCTTGTAAGAAGTCTGGGAAAATCATCTTATGCATCGATTTCAAAAACTTGAATTGTTCCCTGAATAAAAGAAACTACTCTATGCCATCATCCAAGCCTATGCTACATGCAGTACTTGAAGAAGTGTTGTTGTCTTCACTTAAAGTTCTTTTCAAACACCACTAGGTTCCGGTAGTGGAGCTCGGTGGAATTACCCTAGTCCATGAGAAGCTTGGCCAACACGTGTATCATTTGCAATCACTTGATGCAAGGATTGACAACCTTCCTCTCAACTGTCAAGATCTTGAGCATTATCCTTAGCAGGCTGGGCCATGCCCATGCCATGTACATAGTCTACTTGCTACTTATTGTTTTCATCTTGTTTGATTTTCTTATTATCTCTGTCTTTACATTTTTTGTTATGCTTACTATTTTTGTTTACATTTTTTTTCTTTGCTCGATATATTACTATTTTTGTTTTATAAAATAAGTGTTGCCAACTACTACGGTTTGGATTTTGAATAGAGTATGTGGCTAAAATTTGAAGAGACTTGTAACACCACAACACTTGACCAGTCTTTTGTTTGTCTTCCCTATGCTTGGTTACAACCTTCGACTGATGAAGTCTTGACGGAAAATACGAACCTTCTGCAAGGGAATTTTTGGTCCAATCATGAACCTGTGTCCACAGTGAGAAGCCTCATGCCTGTATATAGCCTTATGCTCTATGTGTTCAATCTCATCCAACTATTTGAAATGAAGAAGGGGCAAATCCAAACAGGAAAACCTATGTCAGAGGTCTTACGTTCTTCTCTAAAGGAACAATCTCTTTTGCTCTCAATAAGTCAGGATTGCACTTCCGCTCCAAAAATGAATAAGTGTCTACTCAAAGTCCTATTAAAAAATACAAAGGTGAAAGAAGAGAAAGGATTCCTACGAAGAGAGCTAAAGCATGCAAATCCATCGGGGTACTAACCAGGCTCACTGGTAGTGGAGCAATGTGTGTTTTCCTACATGACTCCATTGAGGTACTTTCCAGGCCTGTTGGTAGTGGAGAAACACCGGAGATAAAAACATATACTCTGAAAATCTTCAACTCGTGAGCTAAACAACCCTTCACGATTTCAAAACACTGAGATTTAAGCTAAACTTTTGATTGTGTTTAACTGAGTTGGAAAAAGGTGAACCATATATATATGTGGGGTAAGTGGGGAAGCCAAAGTAACCAGTATAGTGATACTCCCCAAAAGACCAAGGCCTGGTGCTATCAATGAACGAAAATAGAGAAGCTGGAATTCTACCAGTGTGTCACGAAGTGTTGTAGCAGCTACAACCACCCTCCAAAATTTTAGCCTGAACTCAATTTTGGAGCCTCCCTTGAGAGTTTCCCTTTTTGAATGCACACCCTCAGGTTCACTCCTTGAGCCCCTGGGAGTCTTTCCATCTGCCTTGATTGTTTAATTCATCCAAGTTTTTGCATGTTGGTATCCAATTCATGCATGGAACCATGTTCTAGTTAGGCTTAAAGTCTTCACTTTGTCTGTAATTGTTATGTTCGCTACGAAAGCATCTGTTGCACTGACACACGGAGTCACATTCACTGTCACACGAGCGTCGTCATGGTCGATCAACAATCAATCATGAGTTTCACGTTTATCGCTTTCACCATTGATCAATCATGTTGTACATGTTTGTCTAGATGGTTTGAGTCGTCTCATCATGAAGTTGATGTGAGTGTGTGTTTGCATGATCATCTATGCATATTTTGATTGTACACACACTTAATCATTGTGCTGAAGTTCTAACGGTCAGACCCCCCTCTAACAACCAGACCATCACCCCACCATCGAATTAATTGAATGTCCCCAGAACATCGCAGAAGAACTAGGCAAGAATTTACTAGCTACGCTAATCACAAGTGATCCAATCAACTTTCTTGCTGGCCACCCGAAGAGTCGGACCTGACATCCACCCCATGACTAAATCCGCTCAAAAATTATGTAGAGGCTGCTAACCTTGCCCGCTCTATTGACTGAGAAAATTGCGTAGACAGGTTAGACAAACACCAAGTTCCTATCTTTGTTTCCGTCATAAAATTGTGCAGTTTTCTTAGATAGTCCTCTAGACAGTCGACTAGTTGCTCATCCAAGAAATTGTGCAGCTTTCATGATCAAGCTTTCTACTACCCAAAAGTTCACTTAGCACAGAAATTTCATAGAGATGATCAGTAGGTTGGCCTCCTAACCTCAGCGTAGTTTCACTCACCACCAACTCCTAGCAACAAACTGCCAGTTCCATCCACGAATTGTGTAGTTTCTACTACCAAGCTCTGAGCATATGACTGCTTTTTCTCTAGGGAATTGTGTAGTTTTGAGTGCCATTGAGCAAGAAACCAATTTCCAATTCCCTCTAGGAAATCGATAGTTTTGGTAGCCAGTCTCCCAGGAAGTTCCTCCAAAAAGCTATGCAAATCCTTCCTGTTGATCCTCTATGCAACCCAATCTTTTCCTACCAAAACTTGCACATTTTTACATTCTAGTTGAGCCAGAATTCATGGATAGTCATTTTCGACTTAGATTTCCCCCCTTCATCAGACAGTGGCTGTTGTGCAGTTTTCATCAGATGTGCCCGAAGCCATCATCCCATCTCACAACCTCGCTCCCTCTCCTAGTTTCCTACATTCGAAATGATCATGTGTCTTGGTATACTAGGAGGTTTTTGGATTTGATGTTGTCTCGCTATGAGTGACTGTATGCATAGGTACACTAACAAGCATGGTGCCATGATGAATGGGATGAATGAAGGGAGCACATCTAGAAGGACAGTTTCACCAATGGACGAATGAATGATGCATGCGAAGAGATGTTCTCATGAATGGATGATCATGTAAAGATGTGTTCACAGATGAATGGATGAGAAAACATGCAAGATGTACTCACGGATGGATGAATAGATGAACATGCACCTTTCGCGAACATATGAGCTTGTCAAGCCTTCTAACATACAATCTAGGAGCAATGCACTAAATCAACATCAAGCATACCAATAACCATCAAAGACTCCATGCACTTTGCCATGCGGAGGCAACAGTGTGATACACCTTGAAGACACCCATCACCTAGCAGCACTGTAGCTCGACATGCACTCCAGCAGCAGCACGAATGTATCAGCAATGTCATGTCAAGTCATGTCATGAGTCATGTTTCCCACATCTCCACTACGGGCCATGTTTTCAAATCAATGTAACGTAACGTGGAACTCCAAGAGACCCGCTTGTTGTACAAAGAGTCATATAAAGTCTAAAAGTCATGGAATTCAAATAGTCATGAGGGTAGTCAGATGGCCACAAGGATCAGCTTCACCCTTGGCTATAAATATGCCCTCATTTTTACATGAGAGGACTTTTGGCCTCATCTCCTCTCGCATAGGCAAGAGATTTTATAATCGTTCCTTTGAGGAGTAAGTAGTAGCTCCAATGCCCCATGCTAGGGGTTAGTGATGTATGGTGTAATGATGTGTCTTGGAACTTTCGCTTAATTCCAAAGCCGACTAACAGCCCAACACGTTTTCACACATGTATTGTAACTGTTGTAAGACTAATCTTGAACACTTGTAATGCATGTTTCTTTAACCTATGTTAAACACTTGAAATATTTCACTTGTTGTAATACATAATTTGTTAATGGAAATGTTGTATATGTTGTTAACATTGTTTTTCCCATGGTGGATACCCTCCCGGACATTAGACAAACCTTTCACATAAAACTTATTGTAACAACTGTTTCACTCATCTCGACTCATCTGCTGAGTGTTGTACATGTTACCTCACCTTGTGTGTTGTGACTACATCAACAGTGTGGAGTGCTTGTCCAGAAGTTGTGAACGTATTGTTGTGTTGTGTGCTCCTAGCCGAGTTGGGACTTCATCCCAACCAGCTTGGGACTCACTCTCACCCTCTCCCTTTATAGTGAAAGAACCATTGACATAAGTACACTTGCAATCACCAGGCATGCGAACATCACTTCTCGAAGACAAAGCAAACCACTCTCCTATGTTAACAAGTAAGAGTTGAGGCAAACCCTTAAGACAATGGCAACCGAGCCATCATACTAGATAGGACTCCCACACCAAATTGTATGAGGTCTAGTTGGGAATTCATACCAAGGTGATCCCATGAATTTTTGCGGATCCAATACCATCAACATGAGAGGAGTCAAAATATTTGACGTGAATATCTAGTGAAAATCATATTAGTCAACAATGAATTTATGTCAGTGATAGTATCTCTATTTTTCTTCTTTATGGACACAATAAGGCATTAACTATGATCTTACTGAAGGCATTCTTGAAATTACTATTTATTCAAAGTGAATATAAATGCACTAGTGACAAGACCTTTCTAACATCATTGAAATCAAACATAAGTCTTTTGGAGATTTCCATAAAATGAGAAGGTTTAAATGAAAGTAAAGGAATAATTTGTGGGAAAAGTGTGAGAAATGTTTTCTCTTCCTTGCAAATAGTAAGGTGCATGCACTGATGGCCTATGTCTTGGATGTCAAAATATTAGATTCACATACAATCTAATGTAATAGACACTATGTTGACAAATAACCATGAATTCCTAGGTTGTTATGAAACAAAATTTGTAAACCATTTCATATCCTACAGAGGTGGGTTGGCCCTTAGGCCACAATATTTGAACTTAGAGCTCTGATACCATTTGTCACATACCTCCTTGACCCAATATTAACAGGCACCTTGTATGCTCCAATCACTATCATTTTTACTGCGATTAAATTTATCTTCAATAGTTGTCACATGCATAACTAGTCAATCATATTATAAACAAGGATAACAAATGCAACTATACTCATATGCTTAGAGATTTGACAACACAAAGTAAGGAGCCAACATACAGAACATCCCATGGAATTGAATTAAAGCAGAGCAGCTAAAACAATGTCACTTGGAAAATTGAGCACCTCCACACAACCTAGAACTAACTTCCTCTAGTTCACCCCTAATCTGACTATTTTTCCATGGATCAACTACCCCTTGTTGACCTCTTCAATGGGTATTTAATGCCCTCTTTCATGATATTGTTTCCTTTAACAATGTCCCACTTTTTGGGGATCTTTTTATCCACTTGCCTAGGATTTTCCCATAAAATATTTCTTTTGTCACCCGTGAGTCTTTCCCCTAGCATCTTACCTTCCTCTCATGTATGTCTTTTATGTTTTCCTTGCTCACCTTTCTCTCCCTCAAATCTTTTCCCATAAAATCTTTCCTTTCTCTCTTGCAAGGCTTCTGTGTTTTTCTTAAACTTAGCACCTTTCTCCAGCTAACAAAATTAATGGATGCGTATCTCCCATTCCATTAAGCGTATCTAGAATATGATCTAGAAGTGTTATCTTGAAAAAATTATCCATTCCCATTCAACAGTGGGATTTCTTTTTGAAATAATATCATCCCTTGGTGTCTTTCTTTCAAAGAAATTAAATTGTCTTTATTTATTTAATAATAAAGTATTTACTTTCATTGTTACACCTCAGACCTAACATTTTATTAGAATTCAATCTTAGCTTAGGTCCAATATTGTAGCAAGAGCGTTACATACAACGGAGGCGTGTTACATTAGATTTGATGTTGATTTCGCTATTCGGGTATTTGGCTTCCCTAGATTTATGGAAGCAATACCTAACATGTTGGTTATTCGATACGTAGAGTTATGTAGGCTTTATTTTCCATAGTCCTCACTCAATAGTGACGAGGTAAAAAAAAATTCAAGGGTTCTTTCACATTCTTTTTTTTAATGAATTTTGGGTAATTTCCATTAGAGGTTTGTTTTTTTTCTTTCTGTAATTTTCCCCAATTGGTTATTTGGGATTGGGAAAAATTGATCCTTTCCTTTGTGTTAAGTCTTAGAACAGTTTCCATGATGGCTTGGTTTACATTATCCTACCATAGTTTCTTCCCAAATAGATGTTATTTTAGGTAGTCTCTTTAAAACTGTGTACCCTTGTCTATTCTTTCAGTGCTAATGGAAATCTTATGGTAATTTGTGGAAGGAAAATATTCATAGTCACCCCGACTAGAGGTAATTGTTTACTATTTGATAATAGCAAAATATTTTTCATTTTTCTAGTTAGTTTTACCCTTGAAATACTTGTACCTACTCTTCCAAAACTATTTCAAAGTATGCACGAAGCTATTGAAAAGCCAAAATTTTTTCAAGAGAGAGGTTGTGTTGCTTGTCTCTGACTCCTATTTTCTCTAGTATAGGGTGTCCTTCACTATATATTTCTTAGATTCTTGCTATATTCCTCAGGGCGTAGTGAAATGTGCTTAGCGAGCCCTTCGTAACTCTCGATATAGAGAGGGACTTCTATCGATTTTCCCATTTGAAGGAATGGGAATTTTACGGAAATTTTTGTTGTGTTAGTGGCACAAAATATCCAAAAGCAGCTTATGGCCACTTGTTTTTTTTATTTGAAATCTAGTAATATGTTATGTAGAATTTGTAAAACTTTTATATGACGGCGCCTAATTTCTCAAAAAATCCTATGATATAAAACCTATGAAGAAGTATGGCCTCAATACGTTCCAACATCTTCCTTATGCAATGTAACTACATAGTCCATGCTACTATGTGGGAGTATGTACCTCATATGATTGGAAGCTTGAGTGAAATTAAAATTTCATGTATTTATTTTGCTATAGAATGGTGCGTGTGAAGAAAGTATTGTGTTGTTGTGTCTAAAAAAAATTCATATCTGAGAGAGATAATGATTGAAAAATACTAAATCACTAATTGAATAATCTAATTCAATTATTCATGTTACTGTTGGGTGTGGAGCCTGATTATCTTCTATATTCAAAAGTACCGCCACATTGGACCCCAGTTCAAAATGGGGGCGGCAACGCCGCCCGTAAA
>APFE030881463.1:0-14311 GCA_000404065.3 Pinus taeda | reverse complement strand
GGGCAGCGCCGCCGAAGCTAAAAACAGCTGTAAAATTGCCTTGTAAAAGTATAGTAATTTCTAGTCAATCTGGGCCGTTCATTAGGCGGATGATCTGACGGTAGAACTTATGTTTAGTTTAGGGTTTTTTGCCTAGAAGGCAAACCCCTCTCTTTGTATGAGGGTATTGTATTTGAGGCTGTGAGATAGAATAGATGTGTATTCTGTGTGAGCGAGAAACAGAGAGGTAAGACTGTGAGACAAAACAGAGGATATTACAGCGGCTTTGCTGTAGGTTGTGTCTCTTCATTTTGCTGGATAATAGAAAGGAAGGACTGGCTGTTCGAGGTGGACGTAGCCCAAACTGGGTTACAAAAAACAAGTCAACACTCCTAGTTGTATCGTGACATGGTTTAACAACCTCTCATGGATCCCTAAATATGGTGATGCATTCATTGACTTATGCCTATAGGCATTGGTCTAATTAGGCTGATAGGCCTTCTTTTTGAAGCAGTCAACCGTCTTCACTTCTTCTCTCCAAATGACATGCGTGCGCACTTTTTTAGGCTACCCATGCCCTCTACACTTGACACTTGACATACTTGTTATTTAATAGATCATGTATAATAAGTTTTTATTCTCTCCTACAAAATTTTTGGTAGTTTTCCCACTACTGTTTCCTACAATTTAAGATTAATGAGGGAAATTTTCACTGTTGTATGGTGGCATAATTAACAATTCTATTGAAGAGTACTCAATATTGTATGAAACAACTTGTAGAGATAGATGAATCATGCCTTTATCTCCTCCATCATCATCACCTTCATATCCTCCGCATTGGTGGCCTTCACCTGCCACCCTCGCAGCGTTCACCTTCTCTGACACGTTTCTTGCATCCAAGGATATGACCACCATGTGAGCACCAGTATGTATGCTCCATAAATGAATAATAATGCAAGTCAGAAGCTCCTAGCTCCTTCGATTTGGCTTGAACCCCGTGCACCACTGAGTTGACCGAGAGTATCAGATTCTCCTCACATTTCTCTTGCTTCTGTTGTAGCAACATTAGGATTTGTTGCCTCCCTGCCGAAGGGAATTCCTTTGACAGTATCTGGTGCTACAAAATGTGGGGTGGGATCTGTGTCTTATTGGATGGATTATTAGGATGTTACAATAGATGTTTCTCTAAAAAATATGACTGGGATAAGGGTCATGTGCCCTCTTGGTCTAGCTGCTCCACCTGATTTCCCTTTTAATGCAAATTCTCTAATCAAGATTTCTACATGAGTAATGCCATCATTATTTTTTGGGTTGTTATATAGACTGTAGTTTCTAGAAAAGAATATGGTTAGTAGAAAACTTAACAATAAACTATGGCAAATAATATGGAAAATCTCATGTTGTTAAACTTTGCTCTCTGGTTTTAAGTTAATTTTTTCCTAGATTGTAGAGTAGTGCAATTGATTGCCTAAGTGTTAAGAAACTCGGAACAACCAGAATTCTATGATACATTTTCATATTCTACATTTATGCTCTGATACTTTAAAGGTGCCCACCAGACACAGAAAATTTAACTTAATATTTTGTTTTTCTCAATCTAATAGTGTAGTGCAGCCTTTCTTATTTACTTTATTGTACTCCTTGTAGGTAAAAATATAACTTATGAGGCCAATAAATTCGAGATTCAAGGAAAATTTGTCTTTCTAAGATTTTAGGTACATAGTACTGAAGTTGAGTTCACAACTCTATTAACACCAATTTTAAATTCTTATTTTAAATTCTTTCATTGAATTCTTATTTGAAAGAATTTAAGGATATACAGTTTGACATTAGAATATGGAGAAGAAAAACAAATTTCTAAAGTTAAATGTCTACTTAAAAGATACAAATAAATGCACATTTTCTTTCGAGATGGTTATTTGATTGGTTTTGAAATCATGAATGGTCTCACATTTGATAAAGTGCACGCTTCCTTTTTATAACAATATAGTTTGTTATAGTAGCTCTTGTTGGCCAAGAGACCTAAAGTGTTGGCAATTTTATTCCTACTTTAGGAATTTGTTATAAGAGAACATGCATGAAGGACTAGAGTCAGCGAGAAGCTTTAAGTTAGCTGTAACATGCATGAAGGACTAGAGTCAGCGAGAAGCTTTAAGTTAGCTGTCCATTTTCCTTTTACCAACAACAATTTCAATAGATATCGATAAGCGATGAGCGATTTTTTTTTTTTGGCTTTTTGGGGATTTGGATACTATTTTGGAGAAGACTGAAAAAAATTAGATTGTCTTTCTGTAAAAAAAATAACGAATCCACACTGAATGGTAAATTCGTTTTCTCAACTTAATAATATGATATCGGGGAATACATGAATTTCATTATGAAACTTACAGTATCTCCACACTCTCTATTCACATAGTTTAGAACAGTCTCACTCAGGATGTATTGAATATTTCTTTGTTTAAAGATTGCATTCTTTAGACATGGTAAAGATATGTTTTATATTTATTGTTATATGGTTGTTGATAGTTGTCCTTTATGTTATTGTCGTAATAATGTTATTATTATCTAAAATATATATATATATTTTGATTAGAGAGGAATCGGCAACTGGAGCACCTTCACAATTTACGTAACACGGGGTTGATTCTGACCGCTACTACTATAACCCGTGGGTTGATTCTGACCCCTACTACTATAACCCGTGGGAACTGCGCTAACCCCTCTCCACAACTTTGGGCTAGTTCGGGGGATTTGAACTTCTAACCTTTACTACTGAACCTGCCTTTCTAAGGAACTTCACCGCATTATATTATTATTATTTAAAATATTGAGTTATAATTGTATTTTTAAATTTTAATTTGGGAAATATTTTTTAAAATTAATTTCTATGTTACTATTATTTATATTAATATGGTATATATTGATTAAATTAAAAATTTAAAATAAAGCGCGGTAAATCAATTTGCATTTATAATTATTTATATTAATATATAATTTTGAGAATGGTATGTGGACTTTTGCATGGTACAATTTCACATAGAAAAGATTCACATCAAAACAAATGGAAGATTCACATCAAAACAAATGGTACAAGTAAAGAAATCCAAAATTCTTTGAGGTTTAATTAAACACAATGAGTGTTGATTTTACATGGGTGTTAATTTCACATGGGTGTTAATTTCAAAGAGGTCTCAGTGAAGATATGAAATACATTGTAAATTTTAATGATTAACATCGTATAATTTAATTAGTTTAAAATATTAAAATATAATTTAAGTAATGAAAATTTGTAATTTTCATAACAAGTTTATAATTAAATTTGGAAAATAATTATTAAAAGTAATAAAAAATAAAAAATATTTAAATTTATTTATATCAAAAAATAATTTTAAAATCAAATAAATTACAAATCTAAATGAGGATGAAATATTCCAAAAATCTGTTTTTAAGCAAATTACTATTCACTTTGCACATTTTATATAGGTTATTAAAGATTAGCCCTTTTTAAAGAGATATGCTAAAGAATGAAATTTTATCTCAAAATACATCATCATCAAACTGGGGTGATTTCACTAAACCACACCTTGATAACATGAATGTTTAACGCAATGAAGAGGAGAATGAGGCAAGGCTTCCCAACATTTAGAATCTCTGAAGGAATCACCGTGTAGCTCCCGCTGGATATTACGTTTTCGGGTTACCCCACCTAGTCTTCTCAATAAAAATGCCATAGTCGAGTAGGCATTAAAAGGTAGTACGAGGGTATATTGTTTTACAGTTTTTCTCAACTAGGAGTAATGATAACTTCGATGCACGATCTATTCGCAATCTCCCAGACTTTTTACATCACATTCCTCAGGATGATTCATGAAAGCACGTCTTTTGAAAGGTTGGAGGCTGTTGCAGAGTGTGTTAGCAATGCAAAATGTCTATTCAATAACTCAACATTCACTATAGAAAATCTTAAGGTATTTTTATTTGATTTTTACAGCTGCACGAATATCTCTTTTTAGTGGCAAATATGCAGATAATTTGTTACAAGGCTTGTTTAAGGTACTTGAATCCCATGTTAATTAAAAAATACTGTTAGTAGTACAAAAAATTCCATGGTCATAATCTTATATGTCAAACCCTGAAGATATGAAATTCACTAAATAAAAACATGTGACATACATGTCTAAATGAATTTGGCTCAATGATATATATATAACTTAAATTTAATATAATAATTACTATCTGTTTGATTATGGAAATCCAAATAAAATTTTTCCAATTTAGTAAATCTATCTGCCTCTGTTTGCACCTTTTAAGGCACTTTCTAATTGTAATCATGCTCCACTTGAATTAGTATCAAAACATAGGTTACCAACTCAATCCACACAAAACATATGTAACAAATACATTATTATAAGCCACAAGACAACACTCTCTATTGTATCACAATATGCTTTAAGTCAACCCTCTTTATTGTATCACAATGTGCTTTAACTACCTCTTATGGATCCTTATACCCTACTATGCATGATGCATTTGTTGACTATTGGCTGCAAGTTTTGGTCTAATGAAAATTTTGCTCCATTTAAAGAAGTTGGCACTGTGTCATTGATGTCAACTTCACTGCCAATGATGTCAAGGTAATATTTGAGCAGGTTTACAATGTCATTAATTTCAAGGAAAGTTCACATGGAAGCTCAAGTGCCGCGAAACTTTGATCAAGAAGAGAGCGAGAGAGCAACAATAGAGGTATAATAGTTTAATGGAATATAACTGGTGCATGAATTGAAATTTGTACTTTCCATGGTGGGCCTGCATAGATGAAATTTGGTGTTTTCTACCTGCATGAAAAGTGAGGTCCACTATAAACCTCGAATTGAAATTTGTACTTTCCATGGTGTGCCTGCATAGATGAAATTTGGTGTTTTCTACCTGCATGAAAAGTGAGGTCCACTATAAACCTCGAAGGAAGTGGTGTAACATAAGCTAAAGGTGTCGTACTGGTGTAATAGTTCACCTGGTGTGCAAAAGTATAAAATCTTCGTGAAACATTTATAATGTAAATCAACCTTCTTCCCACAAAATTGTTGAACGTTAATCATGGCCACTAATCCATCCATGCCTACAATGATGAAAAGTAAGAATATGTATGTGTAAGAGTTGCTCCTATCAGGGTTTCTTCTATTGACAAAATAACTAGCCAACAAACTTTGTCAGTGAACTCATGACAAAACCGGTCCACTTGTTCCATTGTGGACTCCAACGACTCCAATTCCATCTCAAAAGGCCTCTTCCAAGATGGGAAGATTTTGACTAACGAAATATTTATATGATGAAGAGTGTAGACAACGGGAACGTAGGGCTGGATATGAAAATGACATTAGAATCATTGAAACAAAACCAACAAATGACGCTGCTCACATCACTCGACAGGTTCGATCCACGCTTAAGCTGGAGCGATAATAGTAATGGCTAGGGTTCACTCAATATTGAGAACTCAAATTGCGTCGACTATCGTCCCAGATTATAATCGATAGGTGTCGCTCGGCAGAAGCCCAGGGTTTACCACAGGACCATATCGGGGCTAATGGTGGCAGCGAAAAAGGTCCGCGCACTTTAAATGAACAAGAAATCACGGGCTTTAATACCCTCAGCCGTCACTTGCAATCAAACGCTTTTCCTCTCGACCACACAACAAATGAAACCATCAGCGTGGCAGTCTGCACACAAATTTACAGATCTAGTCACTTACAAACTGAACGGAACGGATGTTACCGACGGATCTGTTCGTTACCAATTCTAAGAATTGAATGGACAAATACACTCAGTATAACACTCATGAAAAAACTTATTCATTCCGTTGCTTCCACTGAAAACATATAAATACGCACCAACTTGAAGAGTTGAATAGAGAAATACGCATTCATGAATAATTTGATTCATTCCGTCGCTTCCACTAATAATATATAAAAACATACAAATAAAATAATCTAGAGCAGATTCGTCTGAGACTCCATCCATCAATTTGTTTTTTGAATTTTTAGTGAACAAATTAACAGTTGGCATTGTTGATTCCCAGAATCTAGGATCCGAAGAACGTAAATTCAACTATTAATTGTCAAAATATTCCAGAATCCTACGACATAAACTATGTCAATTATTTAACCTCGTCAATTATTTAAGCTCGTCCATGTCCGTCAGGAATCCCAATAGATTTAAGCTCCGAGATCAACTACTAGTTCAGGGATCAACTAGTAGCACTAGAGAGAATAATTTCTCTTGGGTGAGATGGGTGAGATGGAACCACCGTTTTGTGACAGCCAAAAGCTAAATGTTGTCGCTCGTTTGTCCCTCTTTAATATTATTGAAGTTATAAATTACAAAAACCTGAGATTCAACATGGAATCTGATATGTTCTGTGTCTAGCTATCATTAATGTGATAAAGTAGAAAAACGTAATAAAACAGAAAAACAAGAGATTGTACTATAGAATCTGATTGCATATGTTAGGGATCGATCTGCACCTCATCGTTTGCCCATTTTGATATGAGTTAATATAGTTATTGCCGCAATTAATTCATCGCTACTCGTTCAATTGTTTATTTTTCATCGCAATCTAATAAGGCACCATGAGAAAGACTCTGTAACTCTTGAAGCCTCATAAAGGAAGCACAATCCACGGCATAAAGTGGATAAAACTATAATCTTCAAAAACGACCAATACATATAGATATTACTGACTTCAGATGGAAATAAAAAACATACAGATATTACTGACTAGCCAGATCGCTCTAGAGCCTTGGGTCAGGGGGGTTATCATGGCCTATCCCTGGGCTATGGCCGGATGATGATGGACGAAACGCCATCACTGCAATGCCCGTCTTCTTTGCTGGCGCATTTTTAGGCCGTGAAAAAAATTGAGTTCCACCGGCCTTGCTGGCTAGCGTCTCAGCCTCCTTGATTTTGTGGGCCTCGTTATGACCAGGACAATATTGTACTGACACTTTGAACTGGTTAGCTGCCAGTATGTTCTCCGAGCTCCTTCTCACGCATGCATCTTTTAAGAAGCTCTGTTCCTCCTTGTTGTGATGAACGTCAGGTCGAGGTTTGTAGGTCATATGCCTAGCTTCCACAGTGAAGGAGGACGGTAGAGCACATGATAGCATGAGAGCGGCCCATATTGACAAGAAACCAAACCTCATTATGTCTTTTCCAAAATCGAAAATTGTAATAATGAGCAAAGGAGAAGCTCAGCTTAATAATAGACCTCCAACGGTGTTAAGAAAAAACCCTAATATGGGATAAAGTGCAAAGAAGAAGCTTAGCTTAATAATAGAGCTCCAAGGGTGTTAAGAAAAATCCGTAATCGATCACAAAGTGAGAGAGAAAACAACAAACGACTGTTTCAGCACATTGCATGTGATGACCGGATAATTTATGTGGATAAATCCTCTGTTTTTACCATTGTAGGTAAAATGTGGAACAGAGATTATTATTTTCTTTATGAAATGATGAGAGTGTCATTAATTCCAAAACTGAATTTGAATTGAGTTAATTACATATAGTAACTTTTGATGAGGAAGTTATTCTCTTTTCTTGTCAGACTATTGTTTTTTAAAAAAAATATTATATATATATATATATATATATATATATTAATAAACAGTTGCCAACAAGGGGGAAAAGCCCTAACTGTTTTTCATCCTCCCATAGAAAGATGGGAAAAGGAAAGGCCCGGGCTGTTAGGGAACAGACGGGGGAAAAACAAAAGAAAAGGTAGAAGCAGAAAAGAGACAATGCTAAGTCTGGTGAGGACCAGATAGCACAGGCACAGGTGGTGCGTTATATTTTCCGAAGGCAGAGGCCTGGCAAATGAGCTTGGGGGGAGATTAGTCTGGATTGACTAATTTCGTGGTTGGGAGGAAAGCAAGCAACAAAAACAATTTTCTCCAATCTGGAGAAGGATCAGAGACCATACGAGTGACAGTGCAGGTAAGTACAGTTACAGTTTTATATTTACAAGAAAATTTTATACTCTTCAAATAACAGATAGCTGTAGATTGAAAGCAGAACACTCTAACGATAGTCCCAATATATTAGCAGGAGAATAATTACATTCTGTTGAGATGGAAAGGACTGTTTACTATAGTTCGACTGAACTGAAGTTATTTATATAACTTGAACAAAAGACTGTTTATTATAGTCTGACATAACTTAAGTTATTTATGTAACTTGAACAGAGGACTGTTTATTATAGTTTGACAGAACTTAAGTTATTTATATAACTTGAACAGAGGACTGTTTATTATAGTTTGACAGAACTTAAGTTATTTATATAACTTGAATAGAGGACTGTTTATTTATAGTTCGAATGAATCTGAGTTATTAATCAACCTGAACAGAGAGTTGTCTGGGAGGCCTCAGGAATCCGTTTAATAACCGCAAACCCTCCCTTAAAAGACAGAAACATGTTGAAGGGGAATAGTAAATTCCATATACAAGAGAATGGAAGGACTCAATAACTTATACCTGTAATGAAATAAAAGAATGATACTAAAACAACTGAGTAAACAGTGAATAAATAATGGCAGGATTTATAGGTTCTGGGTGAGAACCATTTCCTCATACAGTCACACAATTCATTAGAGATCATATACTATAAAAGAGGCCTTACTTCCTCCTCTGCAATAGTAAAAACATAGTGAAAATATACAACAACATTGTGAAGTAAAAAGCCATTACCAAACGACATTCGCATGCATACACCCTTAGGTATAGGGTCAAGATTTATTTGAAATGAAACTGGAAAAAGAAAACTCCTAAACATTTCAGAGAACATGTCACTGAACCCAGGAGGAACAACATTCGAAAGCTATGTAATTGAAATAGTTAAGTAGCTTCATTCAACAAAGTTCTGTGAATATGTAAATGGAATTATTCGGGGTAGACCCATGAAAATAATATTACAGTAAAACCAGGGAACGGAAAACACTGTCATTTGTACAGAAGCAATTCCTGAGCGCCGAGCGCATTTGGGAAATAAAGCCTGAGTTAATATAAACATACATATATATATGCCGACAAATTGGAAAAATTATACATCCAAGTACCAGTGAATAGGCAACCAAACCCTCGTTGGAAATCAAGCCGAATATTAAAGAAATTGAAACAACAGTTATATATATCATTGTCAACGAAATCTCAAAAATTGAACTATCCGCTCAGAGCTGAGCTTCACACAGCATGGAGTAAAAGACATGTATATATAAACACTCATACATCCATTAAAATGTTCTGAAAGGCGCAGCCCGACTGAGTTCAGGAAAACCAGTGGCTCGCCGAGTAAACCCTTAAACAGAACAAGGGAGAACCTAGCTAGCGGAGGCATATTCATTTACAATATAACCATCATAATAAAGACCCGAAAGCCGCTCACAAGGTGTGAGCTCGTCACAGCAACCATGGAGTATTTATAAGGACGGAGCCCAAGACAACGAGCTATGGAGGGCTCCTTAGCTGGAAAGCAAATAATGAATCAAACTTCCATGAGAAACACGCAACAACCACCTGACAGAAAAAGAAAGAATCAAAACCTCGCACTCGACTCCTCATTACACCGCTAGATATCCTACAGAAGTTAGGCTCTTACCGGTGAATAATTCCTCCCTGGAATATTGGAGGTGTAGTTCCTTGCCGCCGCGCCGAGGTTATCATACCCTGTTCCACCATCCGATGTGAAAACCATTAGTTCAGCGTAGAATCCATAGACTCTGTAAATGCTATTAACATACAAACAGCGATATGAGGGCGAATTTACCTGATAAAATGAGTGGTAATCAGATAGAACGCTGGATAATCCGCATAACCTCCAGAGATAAGGAAAACGGTTCAACTCTAACATCAAAACGAGGTAAACATCTGAGTAGCAGACGTCGTGGTTTGGATGCCGCATAACAGAGTTCTTCGGAAGTGGCCTCCCTCTGTGAAATGAATAACATAAACCCTAACATGATGCTTGTAAGGTGGGCTCACGAAACATCCACCGTCCGATGGCAGGATTCAATCCCCATCGTTAAAGCTACCAAAATCCCGAGGATGGCAGAGTACTTGTCTGCTGTAATTAAGGATATATCTATTCTCGAGTTCAGCAACCAGATCAAGGGTCGATAGAATTAAGGCAGGTCCACCTGTCCATGCCTCATGCAACCAACATCCAGTAGGTAGGATCCGCCATGAGATACGACAATGTAAATCGTATTGCATACGATTTTATCAAGCGTCAAGTTGGTAAGTCATTAATGTATGTATAAATGTGCCTCGAGTAATGGAGAGAACGATATAACGAATGGTAATATTTGAAAGTACGCCGAGGGCGATGGGTCAACCCTCGCACCCGGAGTTAAAAACTATGTGCAATGAAATAAAAAGAATTTTTTTTTTGTACTCAGTAATGTATTATTATTGTTGGGAAAAAGGTGTTGTGACATATGGTATCAGAGCCCAGTTACAAAACTGAGGCCTCTGGGTAAGGATAAATTGATATAAGAGGAAATTTTATTTTATTTTTTTTTATGAATTTTCCTTATCATTCTTTTCATTTTGATGGAATAAGTACAGGATCAGGAGTTCAGGAACTTGCAAAACGAGGAGAGCAGATAATACAACTCGACGACCTGTGATAGGACAAGGGATACCTGGTCCCGAAAACAATCCTGAACTATGGGTTCAGCTTGGGGAAGAGGCCAGAACTACAAATCAAGCCATTCTGGAAACCGTACAAGAACTTAAAAATGAAATGGCAAGGCTGCGGGAAGACAATGCTAGACTAACGATGGAACAAGAAAGAATATTGAAAAGTTTATCTGAACGACAGAATCAAGTACCAGTTAATCCTAGCATGGAGCAACAGAGGATGTCGGAAGAACAGAATCACCCTATGCCCCCTGAAGACTCGGAGGAGGAGGAGGAGCATTCTGATAATGTAATTGAACAACAAATTTCGAAAAGACAAAGGGTGGAACTACAAGGGGAATTTCGCAAAATTAAACCCCCACATTTTGATGGGGAACAAGAGGAAGCAGCTGAAGCATGGATAATTAATATGAACAAGTATTTTCAGCTCTATGAATATGATCACAATCTTAAAGCTAGATTGGCTATTTTCCAGCTACAGGGAAAGGCCACCTTATGGTGGGAGGAAGTGAAGATTGTAAAAGGAGTTACTGAACAGACCATTACTTGGGATAACTTCCAAAAGTATTTTAAGGAGAGGTACCTAACTGAACGGTTCTACGATGAGAAGGAAAGAGAGTTCTATGATCTTCGTTTGGGGCAGCAGACTATGGATGAGTTCATCACCCGCTTTACTTCCCTGCTTCGCTATGTTCCATATATAAGAGAGGAAAAGGCAAAGGTACAGAGATTTGTATGCAGTTTACCGCCCTACATGCGAGAAAGGATTGAATTTGACAATCCAAAATCAATGGATGAGGTAATTCGGAAGGCCAGAATCTGTTATCAGCAAAGCAAACAAAAGGGAGAAGCAGCTGGTAAGAAATGGAATGAGAAAAAGGGCTTTAAGTCAATAGGAAACACCAAAGGAAATCGCAGTAGTGGAAGTAAGGGGAATGGCAAGGGACTGAACAGCAGAATCCCAGTTAGAACCACATCCAAATTTAGGCCTAACAATGAATCTAAAGTCAACGAACAGCAGGCGCGCTTGGACAATCAAGGGACAACAAGACCCCCGGTGCAATGCTGGGGTTGTGGGGGACCCCACTACATAAAAAACTGTCCACAGCGGAAGGGGACGAAACAGTTAACCCAGATTCACGAAGCTTCAACAGTCGGCGAAGTGGGATGCAGTGTACCTAGGATTAATGTGGCTTTGGAAGACCGTCAGGCAGAGTATCAGCCAACTATGGTCGAATTCGAAGGTAATATCTCAGACCTTACTGTATCTGTTTTAATTGATCCTGGGGCTACACTGAGTTATGTAAGCCCAAAAGTAGTGGAACGTTGTAATTTACAATCTACTAAGTTTAAAAACCCATGGCTGGTGCAATTAGCTACGGGAGCCAAAAGACGAGTAATAGCTAAAATTAATGACTGTTCTTTCACCATAGCTGGACAGCCAGTAACGGCTGATTTAAATGTGCTCCCCCTTGGCTCCTATGACATTCTCATTGGTATGGACTGGCTGGAAAAACATTGGTCACTAGTGGACTGTAAGACCAAGATTATCTACTTTAGAGATCACCTTGGAAATAAAAAGGAAATGCAAGGAATTAAAAGACCTGTGCAAGTGCGCCCAATAACAGCAAACCAACTTGTAAAATGTGTTCGAAAAGGATGCTAGGTCTATGCCATCCAGGTGGGTTATGCCGATTCTAAGGATAAAACAGTCATTCTAAATAATATCCCTGTAATTCAAGAATTCACAGATGTGTTTCCAGAAGAAATTCCTGGGTTGCCCCCAAAAAGGAACATAGATTTTACCATTGAGTTGGTTCCAGGAGCAGCACTAGTGTCACAGGCACCATATAGAATGAGTGTACCCGAACTGACAGAATTAAAAATGCAGCTGCAAGAGTTATTAGACAAGAATTATATACGTCCTAGTGTGTCCCCGTGGGGAGCCCCAGTGCTGTTTGTTAAGAAGAAGGATGGAACCTTCCGGATGTGCATTGATTACCGTCAGTTAAATAAGTTAACCATTAAGAATAAATATCCTTTACCACGGATCGACGAATTATTCGATCAGGTGAAAGGCGCGACGGTGTTCTCTAAAATTGATCTGCGTTCTGGTTACCATCAAATCCGAATTAAGGATGAGAATATCGCTAAAACAGCTTTCAGAACCAGATATGGTCATTATGAATTTGTGCTCTTGCCATTCAGACTTACCAATGCCCCCACAACGTTCATGTGTTTAATGAACAATATTTTTCACCAATATTTGGACAGATTTGTACTGATATTTATTGATGATATATTAGTATATTCTCGCACCATGGAGGAGCATCAGGAACATCTTAGAAAGGTGTTACAGACCCTTCGGGAACATCAACTATACACAAAATTTAGTAAGTGTGATTTCTTTAAAGAAGAAATCCAATACTTGGGTCATGTAATTACCAAGGAAGGGATCGCTGTGGACCCAGAGAAGATAAAGGCCATAATGGACTGGCCTGTACCGAAGGATGTGGCAGATGTTCGATCTTTTATGGGTTTGGCTGGATATTATAGAAGATTTGTAGAAGGTTTCTCTAGAGCTATATTTCCCATTACCTCATTACAGAAAAAAGGGAAGACATTTCATTGGACCCCAAACTGCCAGAAAAGTTTTGAACAATTGAAGCACCTACTCACCACGGCCCCCATTTTGAGAATAGCTGATCCTGATAAGGATTACGTGGTGTGTACGGATGCGAGCAAAGAAGGAGTAGGTGGAGTTTTAATGCGGGAAGGCAAGGTGGTCACGTATGAGTCTCAGAAATTAAAGGAGCATGAACAGAAATACTCTGCTTATGATTTAGAATTGACTGCCGTCATCCATGCCTTAAAATGGTGGAGACATTATCTTGTGGGCAGGAAATTTTTGCTGCTCACTGATCATCATAGTTTAACCAATTATTTCAGCCAGCTTACCTTAAACGCTAGACAAGCATGGTGGGTGGACTTCCTGAGCGGTTTTGATTTTGAGATAAAACATCTGCAAGGGAAAGAAAATCGAGTGGCAGATGCCTTAAGTCGGAAAGTACAACATTTGTATGAAGTCTCCGTGAGTGGGTGGAAGAACCCCATTTTGGAAATGGTTAAAGAAGCTTCAGGTCAAGATGTTAATTATCAGCAGTTAAAACTGCAGCTACAGCAATCTGCTCACTTGGCAAACCAACCAGATTATGAGCTAGATGATGCAGGAATGATACATTTTCAGCAAAGATTATATGTACCCAACCAAGATAAAATTAAAAATCTGATTATGGATGAATTTCATGTCAGCCATTATGCGGGACATCCGGGATATCAGAAAATGATTACTACCATCCGAAAAGATTATTTTTGGACAGGAATGAAGAAGGACATTGCTGAGTATTTAGCACGGTGTCTAGAATGCCAGCAGATTAAAGCAGAACACCAGCATCCAGCGGGATTACTACAACCCTTACCCATTCCAGAATGGAAATGGGAAATCATTTCCATGGATTTCATCACAGGGTTACCTAAGACAAAGAGGAACAACGATTCCATTATGGTGGTAGTGGATAAACTAAGTAAAGCTGCACATTTTATACCAGTACAATCCACGTACAAAGCCACACAGATTGCTCATGTT
>APFE030881462.1:0-13876 GCA_000404065.3 Pinus taeda | reverse complement strand
CCCTACGCTTGCAAGCTCATCCCTGTATGTGGTGAGCCTATTCAGGAACATAGAGATTGTGTCGCCCTTTTTACACTTGATCTTTAGAAGCTTGTCTTTCAGCGCCAGCTTCCTCTGATCCCTGCTATTCTGATAAAAATCTTTCAATGTTTTCCACAATGAAAACTAAGTCTCCTTCCCATGGAGGCTCGAGACAATATGATCTGGAACTCCCTCCAGTAGGATTCTCCTTGCTCTAGCCACACACTTTTTCCATTCTATGAGTTGAGTAGCATCAGTTAGCTTTTTGACTTCTTGATCATTGAAGTCCTTGAGTCTGTTATCTTCTAATACTACCTCCATACGATCCTTCCAGGCTATATAATTTGAACTTCCATCAAGGGCATATTCGAGTCTTAAACCATTGAACACCATCGGTGAAATAGATGTGATAAGAACTCAATTCAATATTCAGAAACCAAACTTCGTACTTCTCTTGCTTGTATACTATTGTTCCTTGATCACCTTTGCTCTGATACCAGGTAGAAATTCCCATTGTACATCACCTAGTAGTGCAATGTACTAAAGCAAAACTCTTGATCTACTTCTACAAACAATTTAGCGGAAGCTTAATCAAACACGAGCAACATTAAGCATGAACAGATATAACTGAGAATGAGAAGTAATCAACCATAAGACAGAAGATATAAAACTGGGGAAAGCACAAGCCTAAAACCCCAACTCTGTATTATCATACAAGTGGAAATCTTGTTCAAGTTACAAAAAGGATCAACTCTTAAGCTCTCCTTCTCTCTCTGCAATCAAATAATACAACTCAGAGACTCAATAGACATAGAATATATCTTCCTCAAGTCCTCCAAGTCTCCTATTTCCTTGCATAGTTTTGATTGGGGTCCAACGATATCACATGTGTGAATTGGCCTCATCACACTCACTGTAACCTCAGATCCAACTGCGCAATCCATAAGGAATAATAATCCTTCTGCATGCAAGGAATATTCACAAATGAAGATCCTAGCAACCGACAGTACATTGTCCCTTCATCTGATCTCAATTGGGTCTCTAAGAACTAACATGCATGAGTTATCCATGAGTGAATACTCAGTTATCTGAATTACAGTATTTACATGCATGCAAGCATTAACTAACTAAACTCTCATTAATTTAACAAACTATTAAATTAATCTAACTGGACTTGACTCAGTTAAACTAAGTCAACTGATTACAACTCAATATTACAACTCATCCTTATCTCTTTAACTGAAGGTTAAATTCCTCAATTAATGGAGAAATTGTTGCATGTCCTCACTTAGACTTCAAGTTTGATTTTCCTTAACTAATTAACTCAAGATGAATTAATTAATTAATTTCCAAACTGTTGTTGATATCAAATTCGAATTTTACTTCCTATGTTGAGTCCAGGGATTGACTAAAATAAAAAGGGATCTCAAAATGTTATTTTTAGAAAAGCTATTTTTAACACTTACACTTTTCACCCATTGTTGCTAAGATCACCAACAACTGAACTACTATTTATATTCGGGCTATTTATAGCAGTGCTATTTTTAGCATTTCTTGTTGCACACTTTTCAACAATGATCTCCTTAATAACATCTGGTCCCAGCCAATGCATTCTGAGCTTCCCTGGGAATTTATTGAACTTACTATCATACAACAACACCAAATCATTCACCTTGAGGGTGCACAAATTAATATGTCGATCGTGCCAAGCCTTTTCGCGTTGCTTTTCGACCTTTTGGTGAAATTTAGCCAAAACTTGTTCTTCTTCAAGCTCCTCCCATTGTGCGAGCCTCTCCTCCAGGGCTCCGCGATTCATCATACCGATGAGCACTGTTATGTGTAGGGTAGGTACAATGTATTCCATAGGCATTACAGCTTCCACTACATAGACAAGCCTAAAAGGTGTCTTTCCCATCAATTTCTTGCATGTCGTCCTATAAGCCCATAATATTGTAGGTACGTGCAAGTCCCAATCACTTCACTATGCATTGCATACTTGTTCAGCGCGTGGCTTACCTTGTTGAACGCTTCCACGTGGATAACCTTTTGCACGATTGTTCTTCCTACATAATGTTTCTCCAACATTAAGAGCCATTTTATCATTTGCCCCCCCACAACATGCTTATTTACCATACCTCTCAGTGCGGAGTTCATGTGCATCCGTGTAGGTTGTTTTCCATATGCCTGCACCCACCTGGCTAGATGCGTACGCAGGCTATCCCATCCATTGTATTTGTTTTTCAATCACACTATAGGTTTCCCAAATCGTGTGTGCATCATCCTTCTACATTCGTACCAGTCGTCAAATCTTCCTTTATGCGTACCCCACCACCTCATGGGCGTAGTGCGTAGTACCTAGTCCAAGGCTTGGAAGCGTTGCTTTTCGAGCATCTCTCTTTCAAATTTATTAAATAAGGTATCTACCTCACTTAGGCCATTATACCTAGGCAGGCCTCTTACCTTTGTCGATATGCAGTGTAGCGACCTTTTCATCATATTCCAATGTAATGTAGTTACCTCATGTAACCAATTATGCCATTGCTCTGTTTCCTCATATGAATCTGAAGTACATTGGGTGGATTTGTAATGACCTCTAGTCAGAATGTAATGTAGGTGACTTTGTTCGATAAATCATTATTTTTCCCTCTGTTTTATATTTTCCTCCTTTTCCTCATTCATCACTTCATGGTTGCATTCTCGACACCTCTTTGTCTGAGTTCGACCTGTAACACCCCCACCTATTGTGAATATTTTCCATTTACCATTTCTTACTTTTATTATATAAGACTTAAACAAGTAAGGACTTAGCTGAAAATCCTAAATGGATCTTGATATTTAAGTAATTATTTTATTATTAAATGGATGAAAGGTTTTGGTGAATCTTGGAAACTCATGAAAAGGTCCAAAATGAATTCTTGAACTTCGAGATGGTTAGTGACAGTTACAATTCTCTCTTTCCCTGGACGTTAAAAGAATCACAACGGGAAAAAGAAGGGTTACCTAGAAAAAGGTAAAACACCTAAAGAGAGAGGGTGAAAGACAATTTATCAGCTCATATGAAGTTGGACATGATGCTACCATGGATTATTTCTTGAGCTTGACTAGAGCATGTGGAAATCTCCTGAACTAACTTAAGTCTGTAAAATTCTGCATTGGACGAGGTCTTGAAACCTGAGAATGGACAAGAGAATAACTGCTTATCTGACCACTCTGGAAGAAAGGATCTCAGAGGGGCAATCAGACGTGATTTTCGATCTCGTTGTAAGGGTGGTGTGACCTTTCCCATTTGATTTTCTTGAAAAAGATTAAGCTAGTTTAGATAAGTGTGAGTATTTCTTCTAGAATTTATGTTTGTATGTGGCTTTGTTTCCTTAAAATGAATTATGTCTTGAAATAACTATTTTTTTGATTTGATAGGGAATTTTTTTATCAATTCCTTTTAGTAGAAATATGCATTAGGTATGATTGAACATGAAAAGTAGAAAATAGCTAGTCTTAAACCTATTTAAGGTTATTATTTTACCATATAAATCATAATGAAAGAGATCTGTTTAGTTGTAGAAAGCAAAAGGGAAGGAAATTATGTAGCTAGTGAATCCATATTGTATAGTGCAACAAACTCTATGGAAATGGGTAGTAGAAACTAGCTCTAAGAAGTAAGACTAGGGTTCTTGTTCACCTTCGATTTTTATCCCATAGTGGCCCATAACTTGCCTACAGTAACATAAGGACCCCATGGTTGAAAAAATGCCCGAAGATATTTTGAGACCCATTACTATTGGGTATGTATAGAACAAGCATACAAAAAGATATAATAACAGTTCAAGCTCGAAGGTTCAACATTAAAGATAATACATAAAACCTCTAATTGCAACAACAATACATGTGTCGTGTGAGTATTGTGTCAAATATAAAGTCTATGCATACCCTCGTTATTTATTTTAAATAAATATAATAGAGATTAGATAAACCAAAAAAAAAACGGTGTCATTTGAACTTGGCCTTCCTTTAAAAACAAACACATTAAAGTTAATTAAACCATGAGAATCAATCCACACATTTATAATATTAGGAAAAAATCTTACAACATGGTTTGGAAAGTAACTACCTTTACTCAAATTATAAATATAGTAAGTCATAGTGCGAATTACGGCTAAAATTTAAGTGAGAAAGTTGTTGAGGACAAATGCATTATATTCCTTCCACACAATAGGTCAAGAGACATTAAATTTAATTTACATACAAAAGTAAAAACTTTTTCCTTAATAAAAAAAATACAATAGTGGAATTTCCAATATAAAAGTTAACAATATTACAACGAATACCCTTATCATGGGTTGTAAATGCTCAGAAACCAACAAATTTCCTATGATAAGGCCATAATATATGAAGCCCTTCAGGGTTTCCAATGATAACCATAAACTATCAAAACTCTGATTTTAACCACAAGGGTTAGTGGAAACATTTGAAGAGGATCCCCAAGTAAAGGGGAAATGAAAACCAACCAAGAAGGGGCAAACACTAGGGTAAGAGAAAGTCACAATGACCATGAACTTCCAACTACAATTTTATTAAAAACGAATTCGAGTGGGAAGAAAACTTGCAAGTAGCTAAGAGGGTACAAAGGGGTTATTTTTATGGTAGGATAAATCCTTGAAATTAGGAGATAAAACAAAATTGTGCTTAGGAAGGCTAGAGATTCCTTACATTAGAAGAGGGAAGAACCGAGACTCTACTCATCACAATCTTGATATAGAACAAGTCACCTTGTTAGACAACAACAAACGGGGGCTATTAATTGAGACAATGTAGGGGGAAGTCTATGACTGGCCTGGTAATTGAGTAGATTCCTTTCCTTGGCCTTGAATAAACAGGGTATACATTTGACAAACAAGATATGTCATTATAATCATGCATGAAACAAATGTGCAAAGTTCTAGTAGATCGGAGGGAAATTGAATGAGGGGCGATGGAGTTTACTTGAAAACTACCGAGAGGAAGAAACCTTAGATCCTGGAACCAAGTTGTAGACTGCTAAAAGTCCAACTGCTGATTGGTGAAATGACAAACAAGCTGAGAGGTTATGAGGCTGGTAATTACCCAATAAGTCGAACTTTATCTCCATTGTTTTGTGGGGTGGTGACATATCCACTTTCTTCTGTAAACGAGGTGTCAATTGAAGTCGAGGTATCGAGTCACATCAAAGTAATGTTGCAAGCCATTGTGAAACTTCATAACATATAGCCTAGGGTGTGGGGAGAACCCCTATATTAACTTTAGGATCAGAGAAATATTAACCATAAAAACACTTGCCACTAAACATTAACAATGTTTTC
This sequence comes from Pinus taeda, assembly GCA_000404065.3. Lineage (NCBI taxonomy): Eukaryota > Viridiplantae > Streptophyta > Pinopsida > Pinales > Pinaceae > Pinus > Pinus taeda. The sequence continues at coordinate 8,519 of APFE030881462.1, read as the reverse complement.
ATACCACCCAATTATATGTTAACAATATGAATGGGAGTGAGGGTAGATTGTAATAGAGTCTAAACTATTAAAAGCCTTCAAATCCATAAAATAAACTATAAAATATCACTACTATGTTACCATGTTTATTGTCGGATTCAAGATGGACATGTAATTGTTGTGTATAATTTTTTGTTTATGGTGTATGTGAGAACATGTTACAAGTGGTATCAAAGCACCATAGTTACGACATTGTGGCCTATTGAGAAATTCTGAAATAAATAAATATAATGATGCATAGATAAGGAGTGACATGAGGACGGGAGTAGGAATAACTCCACCTAGAAGATCAAAAAGGGTATCTCAACCATTAATACATAAAAAAGCTAATCCTGAAACGTGGGCTCAGTTAGGGGGAGAAAGTCAAGACACGAACACGTTGCTGAAATGACAAGCTTAAGTGCTGATAATGAGCGACAAAGGCTAGAAAAAGAGAGAATAATTAAAAGTATCTTAGATAGGCAGAATCAAAGAAATACAAGCCCTAGTCTAGAAGATGGAAACATAGGAGAAATGTATTGAAAAGGGGATGACAATGTGGAGATGGAACGAGGTAGAATTGATAATGAAGAGGAATCTAAAAATGCTTCGAGAGGTAAATGGAATAAGAGACCTCATATAGAAATGAAAGGAGAGTTTAAGAAAACTAAACCCCCAACAATTGATGGAGAGGCAAAAGAAGCCTCCAAAGCTTAGTTAATTAATATAAACAAATATTTCCATATTTATGAATACGATGACAACCTTAACACTCCATTAGAAATCTATCAGTTGCAGGGTAAAGGAACTTTATGGTGGTAGGAGATTAAAATTATTCAGGGACTGGATGATAAAGAGGTAACATGGGGAAATTTTCAGTGGCAGTTTAAAAATGAGTATCTAACATAATGGTTCTATAAAAAAAGAGATAGAATTTCATGGCTTGAAGTTGGGACAGTAGTCCATGGATAAATTTATAACCCAGTTTACCTCCTTATTACAATATATTCACTATATTCGGAAGGAGAAAGCTAAAATGCAACGTTTTATCATAAATTTAACGATTTTCATCAAGGAAAGACTGGAATTTGAAAATCCAAAGTCCATGGATGAGGCTATCCTAAAATCTTGAATCTACTATCAACATATGAGACAAAAAGGTGATGCCAGCAAGGGAGGGCCAAATAGAAAAGGGAAGAAGGGTTTTCAAAATGCCAAAAGTGCTAAAATGACTGGAAATAAGACTACACATAGGAAGCAACCAAATGGACCTTCTGGGAAAAATACGCAAAAACTTTGAGCATAAAGGAAAACAAGAAAAATAGAGACGTCCAACAAGCTTGCAAAGAATCAACTACATAAACCTCCTTTACAATGTTCGGGCTATGGGGAGCCCCATTATTATAAAAAGAAAATTCCTCACCATGCTAGAAGAGATCCAACATCTAATATCTATGAAGGATATACTTGTGGAGAGGTGGCAAGGAGAATACCGTGAATCAATGTTGTGTTGGAAGATCATCAGGTTGAATATCAACCAACGATGGTGGAATTTGAAGGTAAATTAGTTAATCATCTTATTTCTATTTTGATAGATTTTGGTGCAAGCTTAAGTTATGTTAATCTGAAATTAGTTGAGATGTGTCATGTGAAGAGTATTAAATTTAGGAACCCATGGCTAGTACTGGAGCAACGAAGATAGTATCTGCTAAGGTGGAGGAATGTCCTATCGAGATAGGAGGACAACAAATCAAGGTGAATCTAAACCTACTGCCTTTAGGATCTTACCATATGTTGATGGGGATGGATTGGCTAGAAATTCATTGCTTCTTAGTAAACTGCAAAGAGAAGACCATCATTCTCCCCACTGATGAAGGTGTTAGACAAGAGATCCAACACATTAAAAGAGGCATAAAAGTGTGACCAATTACAACCCATCAAATAGGGAATTGTATTCAAAAAGGTTTTAAAATTTGTCTAGTGCAAGTGGGTTATACTAACTCTAGGAATAAAAGATCCGATCTGGAGAATATCTTAATCATTCATGAAATTTTTTATGTATTCATGGAGGAGATTCTAGGGATGCATCCAAAAAGGCATATTGATTTTATGATAGAATTGGTCCCAGGAGCAACACCTGTTTTGAAATCTCCTTCTCGCATGAATATTATGGAACAAACATAACTGAAAATATAGTTACAAGAGTTTCTTGAAAAGGGATACATATGCCTAAGTGTGTCACCCTGTGAAGCCCCTATATTGTTTGTTAAGATGAAGGATGGAACCTTATAATTATGCGTTGACTATAGGCAACTGGATAAATCAACGATTAAAAATAAGTACCCATTGCTAAGAATTAAAGATTTATTTTACCATGTCAAGGGTGTCTTCATATTCTCAAAAAATGATTTACAATCAGGATATCAACAAATAAAGGTTAAAGAGGAGGATATATACAAAAAACATTTAGAACCCGTTATGGTCAGTATCAATTTGTTTTGCTGCCATTCGGGCTCACCAATGCCCCAACAACATTTATGAGCCTCATGAACAATTTCATACTAATTTTTATTGATGATATTCATCTTTATTCAAAAAAATTGAAAGAATGCCAAGAACATCTCTGGATAGTGCTGCAAACCTTAAGAGAAAATCAACTTTACGCCAAATTCAGTAAATGCAATTTTTATCAAGATCAACAGGGACATATATTATCACTTAAATAATGGCGGTATAGTTTTGAAAGGTTGAAAAAATTATTAAAAAACACCCCTGTGCTACAAATTTTAGACCTAGAGAAAGATTTTACTATTTTTATGGATGCCTGTCAAGAAGGAGTGGGAGATGTTCTGATGCATGAGGGAAAGGTAATCAATTATAAATCCTATAAGTTGAACGAGAATGACCATCCATATTCTGCTTATGATATGGAGTTGAGTTCTATAGTACATGCACTAAAGGTTTAGCGATATTATCTTCTACGGAAAATATTTTTATTAATGATAGATCATAGTAGTTTGACCAACTTATTTAAGAAACCTAACTTAAAATGAATGTCAAGCTAAGTAGACTGCTTTCCTTGGCAAATTTGATTTTGAGATTAAACACCTTAAAGGAAAGGAAAATCATGTGGCTGATGCATTAAGTAGGAATTTAGATTATCTGTATGTAGTTTCCTACACTGAGGTGGAATTTTAGTTTCCCGAACAAATTAAAAGGGTTTCCTTAAAGAACCCTGAATATATGCTTTTATGTCAGCAAAGAAAGAAAGGAAACAAAACACCATATGAATTTGGTATAAATAGGAACACTTTATTAACCTTCAATGGTGGAGTATATGTGCCTAACCAAGGGTCAACTAAGCAATTTATACGGGATGAATTCCATCGAAGCCCTTATGTTGCCCACCCCATATATGAGAAACTATTTTCTACAGTTAATAAGGGTATTTTTTGGCCTTGCATGAGGAAAGATATTTCTGAGTATTTGGCCAAGTGTTTAGAATGTCAGTAGGTTAAATGTGAGCACCAACATCCTACTAGATTGCTTCATCCACTATCCATACCTGAATGGAAGTGGGATATGATTACACTAGATTTTATAACTAGGCTACCCATATCATAGAAGAAAAAAGGCTCTATCATGGTAGTAGTGGATAAATTTAGAATGGTAACCCATTTCATACTTGTTAAATCTACATGCAAAACTGCCCAAATTGTAGATATATTTATGAAGGAAGTATTTAGGTTACATGGGATCTGCATTTTGGAAACCTCTCTTTACTCAACTGGGTACACAAATTGAGTTAAGTACTACATAGCATCCAAAAATTGATGGCAAAATTGGATAAGTGAATCAAGTGCTTGAAGATATGTTATGAATGTATGTGATGTAGTAGCCAATGAAATGGGAGGAGTACCTTCATTTAGTAGAGTTTGTATGCAATAATAGTTACCATGAATCATTAAAAATGAGTCCTTTTGAATTAATGTATGGGAAAAGATGTAGAATACCTACTAATTGGAGTATCCCAGAAGACAACCTAATGTTAGGACCTGACATGTTGCTAGAAATGGAGCATGTATTAAAACAAGCGCAACAAAACTTAAAGTCTTTACAACGTTGACATAAAACCCATGCTCATAAATAAAGGAGCTATCGGTAATTCCATGTAGGTGATCATCTCTATGTAAAGGTTAAACCGAAGAGGAGTACTCTAAGATGGGGAAGTTGTACGAAATTAGCACCCCGATACTGTGGATCTTTCCAGATATTGGAAAGGATCAAACCTGTTGTGTATCAACTTGCATTATGAAGTCACATATGAATTCATAATGTGTTTCACGTTTCCCTGTTAAATAGATATGTGTATGATCCCAAAAATATTATAAGTTGGAAAAATGTATAGGCAACTTCATGTTAAGTTGTAAAGTATACTTATTGATCTAATGACTCAATAGACTAAAGGATTATATATTGTGGAATAGGTTGAACAAGACGAACAGTTTCTAGCAAAAACTTTGCATATTCTCGACCAAAGAGAAATAACATTGCGAAGGAATTCTATCACCCAAGTTAAATTGCAGTGAAGCACTTTAGCCGACAAGGAGCTACTTGGGAAGATGAAAAATTTATGCAACAAGCATAACCTCATATGTTCCGAGAATAAGCATGAACATCGAGGACGATGTTCTGCACATGGAGGGGGAGAGGTAAGACTCCCATTTATTATGAATGTTTTCCCTTTACTGTCTCTTACTTTTACTAAATAAGACTTAACAAGTAAGGGCTTATTTTAAAAGCCTAAATGGAGCTTGATATTTAAGTAATTATTTATTATCAAATGAATGAAAGGTTTTGGTGAATCTCGGAAGCTCAAGGAAAGGTCCAAAATGAATTCTTGAACTTCCAGATGGTTACTGACAATTACAATTCTCTCTTTCCCTAGAGGTTAAAATAATCTCAGTGGGAAAAAGAAGGTGTTAGCTAGCAAAAAATGAAAGATCTAAAGAGAGAGGATGAACGAAAATTTATCATCTCATGTCAAGCTGGGAGGGACGTTTGCATGGAGTATTTCTTCATTTGGACTAGAGCTATTGGAAATCTCCCAAACTGGCTTAAGTCTATAAAATTATTGGCTCGACGGGGTCCTGAAGATTGAGAATTGGTTAGAGATTTGTTATTTATCTAACCATTTTGGAAGCAAGGAGCTAGGGGGGCGAATTAGACGTGATTTCCGATCGCATTGGAAGGTTGGTGCGACCTTTCTGGGTTGAGTTTCTGGGACAAGCCTAAGCTAGTTCAGATAAGTGTGACTATTATTTCCAGAATTTATGTTTGTGTGTGGTTTTGTTTCCTTACAATGAATTATGTCTTGAAATAATTAATTTTCTGATTTGATGGGGAAATGTATTATCAATTCTTTGGAGTAGAAATATGCTTTACGTGTGACTCAACATGAAAAGTAGAAAATGTCTAGCCCCAAACGTATTTAAGGTTATCATTTTAATATAGAAATCACAATGAGGGGGAGCTATTTATTTAGTGAATCCAAGTCATAGATAGCAACAAGCCCTCTACAAATGGGTAGTATACACTAGCTCTAAGATGTGAGTCAGGGGTTGCGGTTGAACTCCTAGTTTTATCCTGGGGTGGTCCAGAACTAGGCTACAGTAAAGTAAGGTTGCCATGGGCGGAGATAGGCCTGAGGAAATTCCAGACTCGTTATCGTCGGGTAAGTATAGAACATGCATAAAAAATATAGTAATAGTTCAAGCTCGAAGGTTCAACATTAAATATAATACATACAATCTCTAATTGCAACAACAATATATGTCATGAGTACTGTGTGAAACAAAATTTTGTTCATACCCTCATTATTCAATTTAAATAAAAATAATAAAGGATAGCTAAACCAGAAAGTAAAATAGTATTGGCTGAACCCAATCTTACTTTGAAAAAAAACACATTAAATGTAATTATATCATGAAAACCAGTACACACATTTATAATATGAGGCAAAATGTTACAACACGAACTTGCTGGTAACTACCTTTAATCAAATTAGAAATGTATTGCAAATTCCAACTAAAATTTAAGTGAGAAAATTTTTGAGAACATGAGATTCCTTTCACATGGCAAGCAGAGAGAACTTACAATTTAATTTACATCCAAAATTCAGAACTTATTTCCTTAAGAAAAAAATTTGCAATAGCGAAATTTGTAATATAACAGATAAAAATAACATAACGAATACCCTGGTCATGTGTTGTAACTATTGGGCGACCAACAAATTTCCTATGCTAAAGGCCATAATACATTAAACCCTTCTCGATTTCCAATGAAAATGAGAGATTGTCGAAAATCTAATTTTAACCACAAGGGTTAGTGGAAACATTTGAAGAGGAACCAAAAGCAAAGGGTAAACGAAAAGCCAACCTAGAATAGGCAAACAGTGGGGTAAGAGCACGTCACAACAACTGTGAACATCCAACTACAATTTATTAAAAATGAAGTCAAGCAGGAAGCACACCTGCAAGAAACCAAGATGATACAAAGGGGTCACTTTCATGGTAGGATAAATCCTAGAAATTAGCAGATAAACCAAAATTGTGCTGAGGGAGGCCAAAGATTCCTTACCTTAGAAGAGGGAAGGACCGGGCCTCTACTCATCGCAAGCCTGAGATAGAAGAGGTCACCCTGTTGGGCAACAACAAAGGAGAGATATTAATCGAGAGAACATAGGGGGAAGTCTCTTACTGCCCTGGTAATCGAGTAGATTCCATTCCATGGCCTTGAATAAACCATGACTGACCCTAGCATACCTATGACAAAGAAGATCTATCATTATAATATTGCACGAAACGAATGTGTAAGCTTGTAACATATCCAAGGGTAATTGGATAAGGAGTGGTGGACTTTACCTGCAAACTACCCAAAGGAAGAAACCCTAGATGCCAGAATCAAGTTGCACACCAACAAAACCCCTACTATTGAGCAATGAAATTACCGAACAAGACGAGAGGGTGCGAGGAAGGTAGTTACCGAAGAAGTTGAACCATATATCTCCACCATTGGATGAGGCGGTGACAGATCTGCAGTCTTCCGTAACCTAGGTATCATCCGGAGTGGAGGTATCAAGTCATATCGAAGGAATGTCGCAGGTCATGGAGAAGCATCGTAACATATGAGCTAGGGTGTGGCGAAAACCCCTATCTTAACCTTAGGATCGGTGAAACATTAACGATACAAACATCTACCACTAAAGATTAACAATGTTTTCATACTTCCCAATTATATCTTAACAATATCAATGGGAGAAATGAAAGATTGTAATAGACTCTAAGCTATTAAAAGCCTTCGGCTGCATAAAATAGACTTTAAAATAGCACTGCTATGTTACTATGTAATTGTTGTGTATAGATTTTTTTGTTATGGTGTACGTGAGAACATGTTACAGGACCTCTTGAGCCCAACTTGATGGAAAATATCATTTATAGTCTCTTGTTGTATAAATATTCAAAACCAATTCATTGGCATTTTTCTGAAACGTTTCATTCAAATATTTTCATTAATTTTAAGAATTAAATAACATTAATAATATCTTATTTATTTAACAAATAAGTTACACATCATAATTTAAATAGATTTAATGGTTACGAAAATGTGTTTTTCTTATTCTTAATATATATAATTATAATTTCAAATTAATAGATCTACTTACAATATAACATTTATGTAAATTAATTCAAGTAAAACAATGCCACTTGAATAACTTATTAGTACTCCATAAAGAGGTAGGATTTAGCTCTTGCCAGAATTATTTTTATTTCAAAAAATTAATGTAATTTATATTCTTTTGAAATCAACCATTTTGATTTACAACAATTCTATTTGTAATCGACCATACTTTTGATTTACAAAAATAAATATCAACTACATACACCACAAAGTATAAGAGGAAAAAAGTACGGTCTTCGGCGGTTTGCTATAGTTCCAAATTTTAGGTGATTTTTTTTGTTTTTAGTTAATAAAATTTCAAAGTTGGAATATATATATTTACTCATTTTGCACTCTGAGATCTTAAGCAAACCGCACCGCCTCAGCCACATGGCTAGCAAACCCGCATTCAAAACCCAAGTATGAATAATTTGTTTCAAATTAATACTAAGATGGTTTTGGAAATAAATAATTTGTTTCAAAGACTAAGACTAAGCATATTGGGTGGATTTGACGTAAATAGCTGGCAGCAGTGAGGTTAGATTAATGTAAGGAAACCCTATAATTATATATTATATATTCCACGGTTAATTGGTTCCCTAAACTCGATATACATGGCTAGCTACTGGCTTTGCTGCATCTGCTTCTTCTAGTATTGGCTTTGGCTTTGGTTCTGGCAATCCAAGTGGCTCCCGGTAAAGCTACTACTATGTGACTGTGACTCATTATATTTTCTCCCTTTTCCTCATTGCCGGCTTCACAGTTGCGTCACTCGTAGATAT